>OX638130.1:40390454-40502954 GCA_951804985.1 Dryomyza anilis | reverse complement strand
TTTTATATTTTATATTTTATATTTTATATTTTATATTTTATATTTTATATTTTATATTTTATATTTTATATTTTATATTTTATATTTTATATTTTATATTTTATATTTTATATTTTATATTTTATATTTTATATTTTATATTTTATATTTTATATTTTATATTTTATATTTTATATTTTATATTTTATATTTTATATTTTATATTTTATATTTTATATTTTATATTTTATATTTTATATTTTATATTTTATATTTTATATTTTATATTTTATATTTTATATTTTATATTTTATATTTTATATTTTATATTTTATATTTTATATTTTATATTTTATATTTTATATTTTATATTTTATATTTTATATTTTATATTTTATATTTTATATTTTATATTTTATATTTTATATTTTATATTTTATATTTTATATTTTATATTTTATATTTTATATTTTATATTTTATATTTTATATTTTATATTTTATATTTTATATTTTATATTTTATATTTTATATTTTATATTTTATATTTTATATTTTATATTTTATATTTTATATTTTATATTTTATATTTTATATTTTATATTTTATATTTTATATTTTATATTTTATATTTTATATTTTATATTTTATATTTTATATTTTATATTTTATATTTTATATTTTATATTTTATATTTTATATTTTATATTTTATATTTTATATTTTATATTTTATATTTTATATTTTATATTTTATATTTTATATTTTATATTTTATATTTTATATTTTATATTTTATATTTTATATTTTATATTTTATATTTTATATTTTATATTTTATATTTTATATTTTATATTTTATATTTTATATTTTATATTTTATATTTTATATTTTATATTTTATATTTTATATTTTATATTTTATATTTTATATTTTATATTTTATATTTTATATTTTATATTTTATATTTTATATTTTATATTTTATATTTTATATTTTATATTTTATATTTTATATTTTATATTTTATATTTTATATTTTATATTTTATATTTTATATTTTATATTTTATATTTTATATTTTATATTTTATATTTTATATTTTATATTTTATATTTTATATTTTATATTTTATATTTTATATTTTATATTTTATATTTTATATTTTATATTTTATATTTTATATTTGGATACCTACCTACGGATTATAAATTATAAATTATAAATTATAAATTATAAATTATAAATTATAAATTATAAATTATAAATTATAAATTATAAATTATAAATTATAAATTATAAATTATAAATTATAAATTATAAATTATAAATTATAAATTATAAATTATAAATTATAAATTATAAATTATAAATTATAAATTATAAATTATAAATTATAAATTATAAATTATAAATTATAAATTATAAATTATAAATTATAAATTATAAATTATAAATTATAAATTATAAATTATAAATTATAAATTATAAATTATAAATTATAAATTATAAATTATAAATTATAAATTATAAATTATAAATTATAAATTATAAATTATAAATTATAAATTATAAATTATAAATTATAAATTATAAATTATAAATTATAAATTATAAATTATAAATTATAAATTATAAATTATAAATTATAAATTATAAATTATAAATTATAAATTATAAATTATAAATTATAAATTATAAATTATAAATTATAAATTATAAATTATAAATTATAAATTATAAATTATAAATTATAAATTATAAATTATAAATTATAAATTATAAATTATAAATTATAAATTATAAATTATAAATTATAAATTATAAATTATAAATTATAAATTATAAATTATAAATTATAAATTATAAATTATAAATTATAAATTATAAATTATAAATTATAAATTATAAATTATAAATTATAAATTATAAATTATAAATTATAAATTATAAATTATAAATTATAAATTATAAATTATAAATTATAAATTATAAATTATAAATTATAAATTATAAATTATAAATTATAAATTATAAATTATAAATTATAAATTATAAATTATAAATTATAAATTATAAATTATAAATTATAAATTATAAATTATAAATTATAAATTATAAATTATAAATTATAAATTATAAATTATAAATTATAAATTATAAATTATAAATTATAAATTATAAATTATAAATTATAAATTATAAATTATAAATTATAAATTATAAATTATAAATTATAAATTATAAATTATAAATTATAAATTATAAATTATAAATTATAAATTATAAATTATAAATTATAAATTATAAATTATAAATTATAAATTATAAATTATAAATTATAAATTATAAATTATAAATTATAAATTATAAATTATAAATTATAAATTATAAATTATAAATTATAAATTATAAATTATAAATTATAAATTATAAATTATAAATTATAAATTATAAATTATAAATTATAAATTATAAATTATAAATTATAAATTATAAATTATAAATTATAAATTATAAATTATAAATTATAAATTATAAATTATAAATTATAAATTATAAATTATAAATTATAAATTATAAATTATAAATTATAAATTATAAATTATAAATTATAAATTATAAATTATAAATTATAAATTATAAATTATAAATTATAAATTATAAATTATAAATTATAAATTATAAATTATAAATTATAAATTATAAATTATAAATTATAAATTATAAATTATAAATTATAAATTATAAATTATAAATTATAAATTATAAATTATAAATTATAAATTATAAATTATAAATTATAAATTATAAATTATAAATTATAAATTATAAATTATAAATTATAAATTATAAATTATAAATTATAAATTATAAATTATAAATTATAAATTATAAATTATAAATTATAAATTATAAATTATAAATTATAAATTATAAATTATAAATTATAAATTATAAATTATAAATTATAAATTATAAATTATAAATTATAAATTATAAATTATAAATTATAAATTATAAATTATAAATTATAAATTATAAATTATAAATTATAAATTATAAATTATAAATTATAAATTATAAATTATAAATTATAAATTATAAATTATAAATTATAAATTATAAATTATAAATTATAAATTATAAATTATAAATTATAAATTATAAATTATAAATTATAAATTATAAATTATAAATTATAAATTATAAATTATAAATTATAAATTATAAATTATAAATTATAAATTATAAATTATAAATTATAAATTATAAATTATAAATTATAAATTATAAATTATAAATTATAAATTATAAATTATAAATTATAAATTATAAATTATAAATTATAAATTATAAATTATAAATTATAAATTATAAATTATAAATTATAAATTATAAATTATAAATTATAAATTATAAATTATAAATTATAAATTATAAATTATAAATTATAAATTATAAATTATAAATTATAAATTATAAATTATAAATTATAAATTATAAATTATAAATTATAAATTATAAATTATAAATTATAAATTATAAATTATAAATTATAAATTATAAATTATAAATTATAAATTATAAATTATAAATTATAAATTATAAATTATAAATTATAAATTATAAATTATAAATTATAAATTATAAATTATAAATTATAAATTATAAATTATAAATTATAAATTATAAATTATAAATTATAAATTATAAATTATAAATTATAAATTATAAATTATAAATTATAAATTATAAATTATAAATTATAAATTATAAATTATAAATTATAAATTATAAATTATAAATTATAAATTATAAATTATAAATTATAAATTATAAATTATAAATTATAAATTATAAATTATAAATTATAAATTATAAATTATAAATTATAAATTATAAATTATAAATTATAAATTATAAATTATAAATTATAAATTATAAATTATAAATTATAAATTATAAATTATAAATTATAAATTATAAATTATAAATTATAAATTATAAATTATAAATTATAAATTATAAATTATAAATTATAAATTATAAATTATAAATTATAAATTATAAATTATAAATTATAAATTATAAATTATAAATTATAAATTATAAATTATAAATTATAAATTATAAATTATAAATTATAAATTATAAATTATAAATTATAAATTATAAATTATAAATTATAAATTATAAATTATAAATTATAAATTATAAATTATAAATTATAAATTATAAATTATAAATTATAAATTATAAATTATAAATTATAAATTATAAATTATAAATTATAAATTATAAATTATAAATTATAAATTATAAATTATAAATTATAAATTATAAATTATAAATTATAAATTATAAATTATAAATTATAAATTATAAATTATAAATTATAAATTATAAATTATAAATTATAAATTATAAATTATAAATTATAAATTATAAATTATAAATTATAAATTATAAATTATAAATTATAAATTATAAATTATAAATTATAAATTATAAATTATAAATTATAAATTATAAATTATAAATTATAAATTATAAATTATAAATTATAAATTATAAATTATAAATTATAAATTATAAATTATAAATTATAAATTATAAATTATAAATTATAAATTATAAATTATAAATTATAAATTATAAATTATAAATTATAAATTATAAATTATAAATTATAAATTATAAATTATAAATTATAAATTATAAATTATAAATTATAAATTATAAATTATAAATTATAAATTATAAATTAGAAATTAGAAATTAGAAATTAGAAATTAGAAATTAGAAATTAGAAATTAGAAATTAGAAATTAGAAATTAGAAATTAGAAATTAGAAATTAGAAATTATAAATTATAAATTATAAATTATAAATTATAAATTATAAATTATAAATTATAAATTATAAATTATAAATTATAAATTATAAATTATAAATTATAAATTATAAATTATAAATTATAAATTATAAATTATAAATTATAAATTATAAATTATAAATTATAAATTATAAATTATAAATTATAAATTATAAATTATAAATTATAAATTATAAATTATAAATTATAAATTATAAATTATAAATTATAAATTGTAAATTATAAATTATAAATTATAAGTTATTTTGTTCATGCATAATTTTTTTCAGATTGACAAGATCGCCAAAAATATAAAATAGCTCAACAAACGATTTTTGGCAAAAATCAAAATATGTGAAATACAATATTTTTTCGAAATTTTTGACCTTACTAAGTCATAAGCATGGTCAAAAAATTTCGAACAAAAATAGAAGATTTATACGATTTGCTAAGAAATACATACTTAGAAGTAGTTTCCTTAGATTTAGTAGTACAAAAGATTAAAATTATAATGTTTGGTAGCAAGTCAGAACCATTAGATCCATTTAGAGATGAAGCAGAGAGTATAAATATTATAAGAGGTTTCATCCGAACTCGTTGGGATTTACTCGCTGGAGTGTAGCGACCCAATATGAGTTCCAGTATTTTTTACGCAACCAGAGCCAGAGTGGCAGAGAATATAAACATTATTTCTACTCTTTTTTTTGACCTTACTAAGTCATAAGAATGGCGGCCTCAGCAGACCAGAGGTAGAGCGCTGGACTTGCATTCTGAAGGCCTCGGGTTCGAATCCCGGCTTGGGCATGGGCGCTCGTGGTGATATTAACCACAAAATTGTTGGGAATAGATTTCACAGTACAATGGATATAGTCTGTCTGAGTGCTGTGGATCTTAGTAGATATTCAAAAAAAAAAAAAAAGTCATAAAGTCTTCGCGGTTTTACAACCTTCAATAAATATATAAATACCTGTTTTTAATAATGGCGAATCCGTTCCAGAAAAGCAGGGAACCATATAACGTAAGAGTTTCAATATATTTTCTGTACCCATATTGATAGTCGACAGTGCAATTTACTATTTCTTAATTTGTTCCGTGGTATATTTAATCTTTGTTTACTTTTACTTATGGCTTTTTTCTATATATTTTGTTATTATTTAAATTATTACATTTTTAAAAATAATTGTTTCATATTTTATTTTAAATATTTTATATTGTATTTTTAATTTAATAATTTATAAATTATTTTGTATATGTGTTATAATATATTTTAATATTAATATGTGTATATTTATATATCTTTTTCCGCCAAATATCTATAATCGAATTGATAATTTTTATTCTAAATATCTTGTCATGAAATTAATATCGCTTTTTTGTTAATAATGTATTTAAATTTGTATATAATAATAATAATAGTTTGGCGCTACAGTCCTGTATAGAACTTCGGCCGAGCTCTCTCACCATTTTGAGCTGTGCGTGTTATATTTGTACTCAAAGTGGTGGGACCTACAGTTTATTGCCGAATCCGAACGGCGGGTGAGAGCTTTTCATATGCAATGTTTTACTCTCGTAGGTTTGCCATTTACTACCAAGAGGTAGCGCGGTGTAGAAAAATGTTTCTATGAAAAGATGTTGTTAGCCCCAGTCCAGGCTTGAACCGGGGACCTTTCGACTCGCAGTCCAACGCACTAACCACTGAGCTACCGCTGCTATATTAATAGTGTTGTATATTAATAGTGTTATATTAGCTTTTGGCAAAATAATTATTAAAAACAATTATTTGTTTTATACAAAGAACGTTTATTCAACATCAAAGAAAATTTCGAATTAATTAGAACGAATTCAACTGTTGGACAAGGACGCGATTGTTTATGTTTTTCAAAGTTCAATCGCATACGAAAAAGTAACAATTATTTGAAAAATAAAATAATTATTGGTGATGCCAAAAATAGTTAGGTAATAATTTTCGTAATGTTTCAGAAACTTGTAAAATTTTGATTTTTAATAAAAAATAAGCTTAAATTAAAATTTATGTAAACGCTGTTATTATTTGATTATTTTAATAGTACAGAAGACGTTGAATAGAAATGTCAAGTGTAAATTTGTTTACTTTTACTTATGACTTTTTTTATATATATTGTTATAATTTAAATTATTACATTTTGAAAAATAATTAATGTTTCATATTTTATTTTAAATATTTTATATTTTATTTTTTATTTAATAATTTATAAATTATTTAGTAAATTATAATTTCATAAATTTTGTATATGTGTTATAATATATTTTAATATTAATATGTGCATATTTATATTTCTTTTTCCGCAAAATATCTAAAATCGAATTGATAATTTTTATTCAAAATATTTTGTCATGAAATGAATATCGCTTTTTTTTTGTTAATTATGTATTTAAATTTGTATATTAATAGTGTTATATTTGGCAAAATAATTATTAAAAAAAAAATATTTGTTTTATACAAAAGAACGTTTATTCAACATCAAATGAAACGAAATGAACTGTTTGACAAGCTCGCGATGGTTTATGTTTTTCAAAGTTCATTCTTATACGAAAAAGTAACAAGTATATGAAAGTATATGAAAATAAGACGTTGAATAGAAATGTTAAGTGTAAATTTAATATTTATAATATTACAAAATATTAATATTTCTTGAATATTTCCAAATTTCTGAAAAATTAATTCTCTCTATCAACAGCTATCGCTGCTGCAAAAATCTGATACGTTTTGAATATAAATATTTGTCTTTTATAATGTTATCGTTTAATGAAGATTATTTCTTTTATTTATTGTCATATTTTTAGTATGTATTATTTTTATTTTAACTAATATTTTTTGGTACATTTTTTCCTTAATTCTCCATATCATTTTAAATTTATATTTTTATTATACATTGGAGGGTCCGTGGTTTGGAATCTCAGTGTGTATTTAATTTTATATATTTTATTTTTTATTGATTTTTTTTAAATAGTTAGAATGTGAAGTATTTTTTATGCAAAAACTTATTTATAAACTTACAATTTTCTATTTGGTTTCTATTCGAAATCTTCCTTCGTCCACCTTCCCACTCTCGCTCCTTGAGAGTTTGGTACCGACGTACCGGCTGCGCCGAATGTATAACAAGTTTCTTGTTACTTCGTTTACTTAAAGTCCAAACACTTTAATTTCTGCTTTTCTCACTTTTATTTTATTAGCCGAACTCACTTCACAGGTATTTAAAACTTAACTAATTAAAACTGAAGCAAAAGGTCCTCTAACAATACCTTAGCTGTTTTTTCACTTAAATTCTAATGTCACTATGTTCTAAAGAAGTTTCGCTCAGTTTGGTGTACGTGACTTTTAAAAAAGTTCGACTTGCATTTTATTGCTGAGTCCAATTGCGAAATATTCCAATTGTTGGTAACCACTGCTCTGCTTATTTGAACATAGCCCCCTAATCATGCAAGGAAAAATTATATTGGCAGCCTCTGTAAACTGTGCAAGCTAGCATGAAAGAGGTGTGGTCTAAACAAAGCTTTACCAAATTCTTATCAATTGTTGCCAACATAAAGCGTTGCCACAAATATATTTTTTTTCTTATTTACACACAAATAATTTTTTCCTTAATTCTCCATATCATTTTAAATTTATATTTTTATTATACACTGGAGGGTCCATGGTTTGGAATCTCAGTGTGTATTTAATTTTATATATTTTATTTTTTATTGATTTTTTTTAAATAGTTAAAATGCGAAGTATTTTTTATGCTAAAACTTATTTAAAAACTCACAATTTTCTATTTGGTTTCTATTCGACATCTTCCTTCGTCCACCTTCCCACTCTCGGTCCTTGAGAGGTTGGTATCGACGTACCGGCTGCGCCGAATGTATAACAAGTTTCTTGTTACTTCGTTTACTTTAAGTCCAAACACTTTAATTTCTGCTTTTCTCACTTTTATTTTATTAGCCGAACTCACTTCACAGGTTTATAAAACTTAACTAATTAAAACTGAAGCGAAAGGTCCTCTAACAATACCTTAGCTGTTTTTTCACTTAAATTCTAATGTTACTATGTTCTAAAGAAGTTTCGCTCAGTTTTGGTGTAGGTGACTTTTAAAAAAGTTCGACTTGCATTTTATTGCTGAGACCAATTACGAAATATTCCAATTGTTGGTAACCACTGCTCTGCTTATTTGAACATAGCCCCCTAATCATGCAAGGAAAACTTATATTGCCAGCCTCTGTAAACTGTGCAAGCTAGCATGAAAGAGGTGTGGTCTAAACAAAGCTTTAGGGCTTTTCCAAATTCTTATCAATTGTTGCCAACATAAAGCGTTGGCACAAATAATTTGAAAGACATACACGGTACAGTACAATATATTATTTTCTGATTTTTCAGACAACCCTAATTAATATTCCTAAAACTTAAAAATAAGCATTGAAATTAAAATAAGGGACACATTTTGATTTTTGAATAAGGGTGTCCTATTGTCACGTTCGTAACCAAAAAGATTAATTTATTATCATATTAAACTAACAGCCTTTTTTAAAGATTAAATCCTCTCTTTCTAAAGCAGATTTTTCTTGGCATTTTCAAAAATATAAACTTCGATTTCCTAGTTATTCTAGAAAATTTTTGAAAGCAAATTGAAATCTCTCATGTCCGGAACTTTGAGTGCCAAAAGTGTAAAAAAATATACATAAAAAATTCACAAAAAAGTAAAAAAAATACCAGATAACGCTATTTACCCGGCACAAAGCCAACTGCACACACATAATATATTTGTTTCTAAAACCAATTCTTTGCCTAACCAACTTGTATCCCAACCAAACCTGGAATTTAACAATTTTGATTAAAGTCTCAAAAGATGTGGTGTTGTTAAAAGAACTTATTTAAGCAATGAGTTAAGTCCGATTTTTCAACCATGCTGTAAATAAAGACTTACATTTGATGTTCGCAGTAAAATGAACAGTGGAAAAATGTTGAGATTGTGAAAAGCATAGTCAATGCTCCACCATATACCCAAGAAACAAGAGATTGCCCAGACGTCTTCGATCGTTCTAATAATTTAAAAGTAGCTACAACAGCTGGAATTATCCATATTCCATGTGTAATAACATTTGCAAATTGTTCAATCTGTATAAAAAAAAAATAATAATTCGTTAATACAGACATATATATGCTACTTTGGGAATGGATAAGTACAAAAAATTGGTTAAATCTGGGTCCGTATTCAAGAATTGTTGTTACATACACGCTGCAAAAAAAATACCTCTCTCAAACATAATTTTGCAGGCATTAACATGCATGTTTGGAATTTTATGTAAACATAATATATAATTGATAAATCATTTGTAAACAGGGTTGTATTGAGACTTGAACAATGTTGTAATGAGCACTGATTTACATTATGATATCACGGAAACATTTCTATATTGCCCCTTAAAATCGTATATGTTCTAAGAGAAACATAATAATTACTACATCCAAACAAAATAAATATTTAAACCGAAACATAAATATATTTAAAATATAACATGATTTGGAACGACCTGAATATAAATATGTTTCCAGAGAAACATATCAGTTGTTTCCGTTCAAAAAGTAGTATGTTTGCATAAAAAAATCTATATTAATAAAACAGAAACAATTGCACACATGAGAACAACAACAACTCTGACGCATGTATTTTTGTTGTTGTTGCTGCTTCAACACAGCAAACAGAGAAGGAAAAAACAGAAGGCTCCACGAAAATGAGTTTCAATGAATTTGTTCAGAAAATAAATTAGAAAATTGTTAAGTGAATTGAAGAAAACAACATATTTCGACAACGATATAACCAACTATGATTACAACAATTTTAATTAAAATTAATAAAAATGCTAAAGAAAAAAACCTAAAGTTAGAAAGTCAATTTTAAAATTTATTAAATGTTATCAGAGATTTTAAAAATACATAAATGATTTAAAATAAATAAAAAAAAAATACAGAACTGTGGTTCAATTTTAAAAATATAGAAAGCTGCAAAGAAAAGTAATTTAATTAAATTGTGTCGCGTGATCTTTTTTTTATAAATCTATTTTTTTGAAAAAAAAATGCAAAGAATTTTACGAAAATATAGAACTTCAAAACTAATCGGTAGATTTAGTTTATTTTTTTACGAAATATGAAAATATCAAGGTACAGTTATGCATTACAATTTGTCTTCTACTGTTTCACAATAAATGTATAAAAACTTTAAATTTTTTAAATTTTCTTGAAATTTTTGATATTCAAAAATTTAAGAATGTCTTTAATATTTAAATACAAAATATTTTCATATATGCAACCAGGCTATTTTGAAAACAGCGGTTGTTTTCCAAAATATCTGGCTATTTTTTTTTTCTACGTTATCAACCAGTCTAAAATTGGAATTTTAGCTTGAGCAATAAATTTCAAACTGCTCGGTTGTCGTCTAAAATTTTTAGCCAATAAAAATATCCAACTGTCAAAATTAAAAATTATTTCAAAATTTATGATTTGTTATTGTTTTTTACCGAACAAATTTGAATTTTTTGACAAAATACAGTTTGAAAATTAGAGAAATGTATGGTTCATGTCTGAAATGAAAAGCAAAAACAGTCTGGATGATAAAATAAAAAAGCTGAGGCAAAAATTGTAGCGGCTGTTTTGAAACAGCTGCTGTTTTCAAAAATAGCCCGGTTGATAAACTACAGCGATAATCTATGTTTTTCATTTATATTTAGAAACAAATTTTCAGCTAGCTGGATGGTTTTTACTAGTATCTAAATATTTTTGGAAAGGAATTCTGAAAATAAAATAAAAATAAAATATAGTTTTTCTTTTATTAATTTTTATTAAAAATCATTAAACATGCACAGTGGGAATTAATAATATTTGAATTCATATACAAATTTTAAATGCATAAATAAATAATTGAATTAAAACTGCATGTACATGTCTCAGTGCAGCACATAGTTTTGGCAAGGAATTCGCGGAGCCTGTTGTAAAAAACCATGCAGAATTATGTTTGAAAATAGAAGCACTGATTTTTCAGTTGTGGTTTTTTGATGAAATATCCGTGTCGGCTTTTCATAATAGTTTTAGAAAAACATTCAGGAAAAATTAAATTATATACTGCACCATTAAATTATGTTGAAATTATGTTGAATTATGAAGAAAAATATCAGTTTGTATTAAAATTAAAAAAAAGAGAGATATATAAATATTTAGGAACGAAAAAAAATATATATTAGTAGAATTAAAAAAAAACAGGTAATAAATAAAAGCAAAGAATTTAAAATTAAAAAAATCGATTTATACATTTAGTGTAGTTGAATTATTTAGTGTAGTTGAAATAAAAAAAAAAGTTTTAATAATTGAATTGAAAAAATAAAAGAGGAAACATATAAGTAAAATAAATAAAATGAATAATATATATATATAGGTATTAAATATTATTTTTTTTCTCTTAAAAAGAATTTTTAATTTAAAAAAAAAGAGAAAAAAATATAATAAGATGAGAAAAAAAAAAAAAAATAATATTAACTATTCAATTTTTAAAGAGAAAAAAAGAGATAAAAAAAATATATATATGAAAAAAAAAATATGTAAAAAAAAGGAGAATTAAAATTTAAAAAAAGAAGGTATAAAAAATGTTTATATGAAATAACAAAAAATAATTATATGAAATAATTTTTTTTTTTAATTTTGCGCATTGAAGGGGGATTAAAAAATATATATATGAAAACAAAAAAAAATAAGGGGTTTTAAAATTTAAAAAAATAATATTTTAATTTTTATCTAACATTTTATTTTTTTAATTTGATTAAATTTAGTTTTTTAAAAATTTATTTAATTTCGAATACAAATTTGTATATTTATATATTATACGAAAATGATATTAAGATTACATAAATTAGTACCACACCAGTAGTGTGACACAACATATTTGGAATAGTTTGAAAACAAAATTAAAATTATTGTTTGTAAAATATTCATGTAAATTTAAAATATCCGAGTGCAAACAAAAATTGTTATTTAGAGTGACCAACAGCGCTGGATACTCAGAAGACGCATAGATAATCGTTGGGGTCTTGGGACTTTAATGGGGACATGTGGAAGGAGCTCTGAGTGTTATCAACAAGAAGAAGAAGTGAAGCAGATGTCCAGCAGATTCAAATAAAGAAAAACGAAGAAATGAAGCAGAGTGGCAGCATATTTGGAGACGTAGAAGGATGCACTAGGAGCAAACTTGTTGTTATACCAAGCACAAGTAGATTGCAGTGATTGAATTTTAATCATATAACTACAACTGCCAGATACAAGATGCAGAAAACAATATTGAACATTGATATTGAAAATGTATATAAAAAGTCAAAAATTATCCATCGCACATAGAAAAGAAGCGATGCAATATCGATTTTCTGATATCAACAATTCGGAAATCTACAATATTCTAAATAAAACGACATGAGCACCAAGATCTTCCACAAAGAAGTAGTGAAGCAGATGCCCAGCGGTTTTCTGATATCAACAATTCAGGAATCTATAAGCTACATAAAGTGACATGAGCACCAAGATGTTTTCAAAATGTTTGACAAGATCGCAGAAAAGAACACTCATCTCGAACGAATCGTCAACCAAGTCAATGGGACCAAAGCTCTCTTGAACGACTAAGAGTCCAGCGTATCAACATGACGACGTCTACTGGAGATAACACCATTATCAAATTCCACAAGAACCATCGAAGCGCAACAGAACCAACACACTACATACAATGAAACATTGAAGATGAACAAGGCAAATCCGACCCAACACACAGAAGAGGAGAAATCTGGTCCATACAAAAGTCACTCATGTAATTATTTACACCTCTCTAACCCAAATATAAAATCAATATATTCACTTTAAAATACCTCTCAATAGACATGCAAAACACGTATAAGTAAAATAATTTGAACAAGTTTATCTATATGCATATATATATATATATATATATATATATATATATATATATATATATATATATATATATATATATATATATATATATATATATATATATATATATATATATATATATATATATATATATATATATATATATATATAATTTTGCGCATTGAAGGGGGATTAAAAAATATATATATGAAAACAAAAAAAAATAAGGGGGTTTTAAAATTTAAAAAAATAATATTTTAATTTTTATCTAACATTTTATTTTTTTAATTTGATTAAATTTAGTTTTTTAAAAATTTATTTAATTTCGAATACAAATTTGTATATTTATATATTATACGAAAATGATATTAAGATTACATAAATTAGTACCACACCAGTAGTGTGACACAACATATTTGGAATAGTTTGAAAACAAAATTAAAATTATTGTTTGTAAAATATTCATGTAAATTTAAAATATCCGAGTGCAAACAAAAATTGTTATTTAGAGTGACCAACAGCGCTGGATACTCAGAAGACGCATAGATAATCGTTGGGGTCTTGGGACTTTAATGGGGACATGTGGAAGGAGCTCTGAGTGTTATCAACAAGAAGAAGAAGTGAAGCAGATGTCCAGCAGATTCAAATAAAGAAAAACGAAGAAATGAAGCAGAGTGGCAGCATATTTGGAGACGTAGAAGGATGCACTAGGAGCAAACTTGTTGTTATACCAAGCACAAGTAGATTGCAGTGATTGAATTTTAATCATATAACTACAACTGCCAGATACAAGATGCAGAAAACAATATTGAACATTGATATTGAAAATGTATATAAAAAGTCAAAAATTATCCATCGCACATAGAAAAGAAGCGATGCAATATCGATTTTCTGATATCAACAATTCGGAAATCTACAATATTCTAAATAAAACGACATGAGCACCAAGATCTTCCACAAAGAAGTAGTGAAGCAGATGCCCAGCGGTTTTCTGATATCAACAATTCAGGAATCTATAAGCTACATAAAGTGACATGAGCACCAAGATGTTTTCAAAATGTTTGACAAGATCGCAGAAAAGAACACTCATCTCGAACGAATCGTCAACCAAGTCAATGGGACCAAAGCTCTCTTGAACGACTAAGAGTCCAGCGTATCAACATGACGACGTCTACTGGAGATAACACCATTATCAAATTCCACAAGAACCATCGAAGCGCAACAGAACCAACACACTACATACAATGAAACATTGAAGATGAACAAGGCAAATCCGACCCAACACACAGAAGAGGAGAAATCTGGTCCATACAAAAGTCACTCATGTAATTATTTACACCTCTCTAACCCAAATATAAAATCAATATATTCACTTTAAAATACCTCTCAATACACATGCAAAACACGTATAAGTAAAATAATTTGAACAAGTTTATCTATATGCATATATATATATATATATATATATATATATATATATATATATATATATATATATATATATATATATATATATATATATAATAATTATCATCCAATTACAAGTATTAAATCGGTTAGATTATCATTATAAGTATGAACAAATATTACACAAGCATAAAACGAAAATTATTAAAAAAAAATATATACAAAACACAAAAATAATATATATGTATATATATATATATATATATATATATATATATATATATATATATATATGTATATATATATATATATATATATATATATATATATATATATATATATATATATATAAAAGAAGATATATATATATATAAAAGAAGATATATATTTAAAAAAAAAATATTATTATCATTATTATTATTGAAACCCATTTAATTATTCAAACATATTTTTATAGATAACTTAAGATAAAATAACTTATTATATTTATTATCACCATATTAAAATAAACATATTATCATTATTAATCTTAATATTAACTCTAAGAAAACATCATTTCTATATATTCAACAATATATTTAAGACATTTTGTAAAAAAATATCATTAATCCTAATATCAATAATATTTTTTTTGTCCATAAGGGGGGAGGAATGTTGTGAATTAGCGCATACATTTTTCTTTTCTTTATTGTTCTTCACTATTCATTCAGTTTTGGATGTTTCTGTACATAACACGTTGGCAACAAAGATAATAATTTGACAAGCGCTAAAGCTATGCTTAGACCACACCTCTTTCAGGTTAGCTTGCACAGTTAAAAGAAGCTGGCAATAATTTGGCAAAGCGCTATAGCTTTACTTATACCACACCTCTTTCAAGAGGCTTGCAATACAATTTTCCATTGCATAATTTTGGGTCTATGTTAAAATAAGCAAAGCAGCGATTGCCAACAATTCTGATATTTCGCAATTGGTGTCAGCCAAAAACTGCAAGTCGGACTTTCTTCAAAAGTCACGTACACCAAAATTGAGTGAAAGTGAAAACTCACTAGAACATAGTGAGAATAGAATTTAAGAAAAGCTTGCAACGAAGGTATTGTTAATACCTTTCGTTGCAATTTAAAAGATTGTAGTTTAGTTAGCCCCAAGTAGAGGTAGTGCATGTAATAATAGTGTTAACATAATAAAAGTGTTTTTCTAAAAGTAAAAAGTGTTCTGTAAAAAATAAATACCTCAACTCTAAAATATATTTATTTAATTTAATAAATATGAGGAAATTCAACTCTAACTATACAACAGACCCCGTTTTCAAATTAATATTTCCGAGCTTATGAAATTTAATATAAAGCAGACATAAATACAAAATATATACAAAATATCTTGTATTAACTTTAAAGGATTAATAAAAGAACAAATGGTTTTATGTGTAGATTTATATGACAATGATGAGCCAATGTTTGGCCTTGTTTAAAAAATTTTAATATCTGTAAATACTTATCCTATATGCTATGAATTACTTAGTTCATTATATTTTGAAAAACATTTTTTTGCTTACAAAATTTAAAAAACTCAAAAATTTTTTGTAATGGATTTACAACATCTAAAATATTTTCACGCTTCCAGTATTTCTATATGTGCCAGCGGAAATTGTTTTGTAATTTGGGATTATTGAAATAAAAATTAAATTAAAAATGCATTATGCTATTATTTTCAATGAAAAAAGTTTTAAACTTATGTCGACGCCTCTTAAATATTATACGTTTAACATTTCTTTATGGAAATTTTCAAATACAAATTGGTGGTTTCACAACCTCATGATCACCAACTTATAAGTTGCCAGACCCCATGCTCACTGACGTGTAGGTCGCCACAACCTAATTAAGAGGTTGTTGCAACTACATTCTCAGTTGTTGTCACAACCGAATGATTCGGTAGGGCAATTTAGTTGGTTGCCGCAACAAATCAGTTCTCTGTGTGTAAACATGAGTAGAGCTTGAACAACTCTTTTTCGAATTGTAAAAGGTAAATAAGAATTTAAACTATATAACCTCCTGAACGTAAAGGAGACTTTGGAAGAAACATTGGCAATATGTTTACGAAAACTAACATCATTGTGAATAGACAGACATCTCATGTTGGTAACAAATTGAATTTTTTCGTTCCCAAGAAATACACAGAGTGGTGAAATCAGGGCCCGGGTGGAATCGAAACTGGAACCGCACCGGAACAGTTTCATTTTTATAGAACCGGAACTGGAATCAATATAACAAGGCAAATCCGACCCAACACACAGAAGAGGAGAAATCTGGTCCATACAAAAGTCACTCATGTAATTATTTACACCTCTCTAACCCAAATATAAAATCAATATATTCACTTTAAAATACATGCAAAACACGTATAAGTAAAATAATTTGAACAAGTTTATCTATATGCATATATATATATATATATATATATATATATATATATATATATATATATATATATATAATATAATTATCATCCAATTACAAGTATTAAATCGGTTAGATTATCATTATAAGTATGAACAAATATTACACAAGCATAAAACGAAAATTATTAAAAAAAAATATATACAAAACACAAAAATAATATATATGTATATATATATATATATATATATATATATATATATGTATATATATATATATATATATATATATATATATATATATATATATATAAAAGAAGATATATATTTAAAAAAAAAATATTATTATCATTATTATTATTGAAACCCATTTAATTATTCAAACATATTTTTATAGATAACTTAAGATAAAATAACTTATTATATTTATTATCACCATATTAAAATAAACATATTATCATTATTAATCTTAATATTAACTCTAAGAAAACATCATTTCTATATATTCAACAATATATTTAAGACATTTTGTAAAAAAATATCATTAATCCTAATATCAATAATATTTTTTTTGTCCATAAGGGGGGAGGAAGGTAGTGAATTAGCGCATACATTTTTCTTTTCTTTATTGTTTTTCACTATTCATTCAGTTTTGGATGTTTCTGTACATAACACGTTGGCAACAAAGATAATAATTTGACAAGCGCTAAAGCTATGCTTAGACCACACCTCTTTCAGGTTAGCTTGCACAGTTAAAAGAAGCTGGCAATAATTTGGCAAAGCGCTATAGCTTTACTTATACCACACCTCTTTCAAGAGGCTTGCAATACAATTTTCCATTGCATAATTTTGGGTCTATGTTAAAATAAGCAAAGCAGCGATTGCCAACAATTCTGATATTTCGCAATTGGTGTCAGCCAAAAACTGCAAGTCGGACTTTCTTCAAAAGTCACGTACACCAAAATTGAGTGAAAGTGAAAACTCACTAGAACATAGTGAGAATAGAATTTAAGAAAAGCTTGCAACGAAGGTATTGTTAATACCTTTCGTTGCAATTTAAAAGATTGTAGTTTAGTTAGCCCCAAGTAGAGGTAGTGCATGTAATAATAGTGTTAACATAATAAAAGTGTTTTTCTAAAAGTAAAAAGTGTTCTGTAAAAAATAAATACCTCAACTCTAAAATATATTTATTTAATTTAATAAATATGAGGAAATTCAACTCTAACTATACAACAGACCCCGTTTTCAAATTAATATTTCCGAGCTTATGAAATTTAATATAAAGCAGACATAAATACAAAATATATACAAAATATCTTGTATTAACTTTAAAGGATTAATAAAAGAACAAATGGTTTTATGTGTAGATTTATATGACAATGATGAGCCAATGTTTGGCCTTGTTTAAAAAATTTTAATATCTGTAAATACTTATCCTATATGCTATGAATTACTTAGTTCATTATATTTTGAAAAACATTTTTTTGCTTACAAAATTTAAAAAACTCAAAAATTGTTTGTAATGGATTTACAACATCTAAAATATTTTCACGCTTCCAGTATTTCTATATGTGCCAGCGGAAATTGTTTTGTAATTTGGGATTATTGAAATAAAAATTAAATTAAAAATGCATTATGCTATTATTTTCAATGAAAAAAGTTTTAAACTTATGTCGACGCCTCTTAAATATTATACGTTTAACATTTCTTTATGGAAATTTTCAAATACAAATTGGTGGTTTCACAACCTCATGATCACCAACTTATAAGTTGCCAGACCCCATGCTCACTGACGTGTAGGTCGCCACAACCTAATTAAGAGGTTGTTGCAACTACATTCTCAGTTGTTGTCACAACCGAATGATTCGGTAGGGCAATTTAGTTGGTTGCCGCAACAAATCAGTTCTCTGTGTGTAAACATGAGTAGAGCTTGAACAACTCTTTTTCGAATTGTAAAAGGTAAATAAGAATTTAAACTATATAACCTCCTGAACGTAAAGGAGACTTTGGAAGAAACATTGGCAATATGTTTACGAAAACTAACATCATTGTGAATAGACAGACATCTCATGTTGGTAACAAATTGAATTTTTTCGTTCCCAAGAAATACACAGAGTGGTGAAATCAGGGCCCGGGTGGAATCGAAACTGGAACCGCACCGGAACAGTTTCATTTTTATAGAACCGGAACTGGAATCAATATTTAATTTTTGTATGTATCCGAAACTGGAACTGGAATCGTTATTTTATTTTTTACAGAACCGGAACTGGAACAGAAAACCAGAACCGGAACTGGAACCATTACTAAATTAATATATTGTTACGAAAAGAGGCAATTTGCTCCACTGTGCAAGCAATCAACAATAATAAATGAGACGCAAGACAATTCAGCGCACTATGCAATGTGTTAGAAAGAGACGGAAGATCATTCAGCGCACTAAGCAATGTGTTAGAAAGAGATGGAAGATCAGCACATTAAAACACATGAGTGCGAATGAGATGCCAATAGCATGCGTCATTCACGAAACGAGTAGAAGGTTCTCGAAACAAGTCGAAGCTTGTCGAAACGTGTCGAACTGATGCCTGCAGTATATAAGGCCGCGCATCTGAGGCACTGGACTTCAGTTGTGATTTAATAGTGAACTAGTGCGTCTCGTGATTGAACACTGTAAAGATAAATTGTAGTAATTAAGCAGTTGATATAAGTGATTATTCTTTAAGTTGTTGTTTAAATTAATAAAGTTAATTAATACTAGTTGAAATAATACTAGTTAAAACCAAATATAAGTTCGTTTTTTATTTTGTACACAATCCAGTGATACGAACTCGTAGAAAAGTTTTCCGTAGACTGAATTTTCGTAACATTGGTGTCAGAAGTGGGATTGTGATACAAAATGGTTAAATTCGATCAACTTAAAGTCGACCAGCTAAAGAAGGAGCTGTCGATTCGTAATCTTGCAACTGCTGGTACGAAAGTAGAGCTACAAAAGCGTCTAATGGAAGAATGAGAGAACCAAGGCATTGACCTCGCAGAGCACGAGTTTGAAGTAGTAGCTGCTACAGCGTCATCGAAAAATGTGGACACGGAGCAAAAAGTACAGTCCCAAAGTTTTGATATGAGCCAGTTGCTCGGAGCAATACAACAACAGCTCCAAGAAAATTCGACCAAAATGGAACAGAAACTTCTAGAAAATTCAAAACAGCTCCAAGAAAATTCGACCAGAATGGAACAGAAATTTCTAGAAAATTCAAAACAGCTCCAAGAAAATTCGACCAGAATGGAACAGAAACTTCAAGAAAATTTAAATCAACTAAAAGCAGAACTTCTAGAAAATTCAAAACAATTTCAAGAAAATTCCAATCAGCTCAAAGCAGACCTTCTAGAGAATTCCAACAAACATCAAATAATAATGGAGGAAAAGATGCAGGAACATTCGAAGCAACTTCTGGAAGTTTCTAATACACTCCATGGCAAAGTAAACGAACTTGAGGCACATGTAAATGACATGGAAGGAAAATTTGAAAAATTGGAAAATGGCATCGACAAAAAGTTCCAGAAAATGCAAGAAGATTTCGGTGCGTTACAGCTAAGTGGACCTACACAGCATGGTCTTAGTGGTTCGAAGCTGAAATCGCCGATTTACGATGGAACCACAGCGTTCAACATTTTCAAGCTTCAATTTGAGACAACGGCTGTAAGTAATCGATGGAACAATGAAGATGGCGTAGCAGCGCTTATTGTGACCTTGAAAGGTGGAGCAGCCGAAGTATTGCAGACTGTTCCAGAAAGCGATAGAAATAGTTACACAGCGGTTATGGCTGCACTGCAACGGAAATATGGCAGTGATCACATGAAGCAGATCTACAGAATGGAACTAAAGGGCCGAATGCAAAGAAATGGTGAAACATTGCTGGCGTATGCAGCGGACGTCGAGAGGCTTGCGCATTTGTCGTATTCAGATTCAGCAAGTGATTTCATAGAAAAGTGCAAAATCGAAGCGTTTGCGAAGTGATTGCGCCCAAGGTAACATTTACGGAAACGGTTACCATCGCTCTAACACAGGAGACAGCAAATGCGTTGTGCCGATCGGCTCCAAAGGCGCGTAGAATTGATGTGGAGAACGATGATTTATTTCAAGTAGTGTGCCAAGCAGTTAAAGCAGGCGTTAAGACCGAACACACAGCTGCAAACCGAGACACCCAATTTAAAGGTAAATGCTACAACTGTGATACATATGGGCATATGGCACGTGACTGTCGTAAAAAACGCAAGCGCTCAATAAATCAATCTGCAGATGAACCCAGACATGAAGAAAGACAGGATCATGACCAAAATAGCGTAAATTTTAATCAAGCTTTAAACTAAAACGAGTCAGATCTGCGGGGCACGATCTGACTCCCATAACCGATTGCCCCAGAATCTCCATTTCACAAATTGCTCGAAAGCCCAATAGCTTAACTGTCGAAGCAGTCATTAATTGTACAGCATATATGGTAACATTGGATACGGGAGCTTCACACTCTATAATAAGAAGTAACCTTGTTAAGGACGTAGTAGAGCCGCTTATCGGAATAAGATTGCAAACAGCGACAGGTGAAGAGGCTCCAATCAGAGGTAAAATTACCAAGGAAATCACTATTGGCACTACGACAGTTAAGCATGATTTTATAGTGGCGGAAATAATAGACGAAATAATACTTGGCATGGACTTCATGATAAGAAACGGTTTCACACTAGATTTAACAAGAAAAATTTTGAGTTATGCCAACACGGAGATCCAACTAAACATTGATTGTGACCAGAGCCCGAAAACAAGTTATTGCTCATAAAAATAGAAAAATACCACCTAATTCAGAAGCAATTGTTTGGGCGAAATTAAATGGAGATTGTGGAATAAGCAAGTTGTGGGTTATAGAAGCGAATGATGAGCAAATGAGCAGAAGTAATATTGTTGTCGGAAGAACATTAGTAAAAGCGACAAAAGACAAAGTTGTTCCAATAAGAGTTCTCAATTTGGAAAACTCGTCCAAATTAATTAAAAAAGGAACAGTGATAGGCCAGTGTCAAGAGGCATCAGCGATTATAAATTGTGAGTCAAATCCATCAAGGGACTATGGCACATCGCAAATAAACAAACAATCTACTCACAGGTTTATAAATGAGTGGACGAAGGATTTGGGTGGCAAAGAAAAGAGTCAAGTGCAACAGCTAATTGACAAATATCGGTGTATATTTGCTGAAAAGGGCCAAAAGGATGGCAGAACTGCCATTGTAAAACATCGAATAGACACTGGTGATTCTAACCCAATTCGTCAAGCAACAAGAAGGGTACCACTTGCGAAAAGAGACGAAGTAGTTGAAGAAATGCACACAAATGGCGTGGTGGAACCATCTGAGAGTCCATGGAGTTCACCAGTAGTATTGGTGAAAAAGAAGGACGGTAGTACTCGGTTCCGAAAACTTAATGATGTCACCAAGAAAGATAGTTATCCACTGCCCAGAATCGATGACACCTTGGATACACTATCTAATGCTAAGTGGTTTTCAACGTTGGACTTGCAAAGCGGTTACTGGCAAGTAGAAATCGATAAGATAAGAGAAGACCGCATTCAGTACTGGAGATGGACTATGGCAATTTTTGGTAATGCCGTTTGGACTATGCAATGCCCCAGCAACATTCGAGCGGTTAATGGAGCACGTATTAAAAGGTTTACACTGGAAAACATGCCTAGTATACCTTGATGACATAATTGTTATGGGCAAGGATTTCAAAGAACATCTAAGTCTTCAAAAGAACCGCGCATTTCAATGGAGCGATGATCAAGAAAGTGCATTTTTGAAATTAAAAGATCTACTGTGCTCGGCACCAATTCTTGCGTATCCAATTCCAGGTGAGAAATTTATACTTGATATGGATGCAAGTGGATACGGAATAGGCGGAGTTCTCTCTCAAGTGATCAATGGGCAAGAAAAAGTGATCGCATACTACAGTAAAACATTGTCCAAGCCCGAGCGAAATTACTGTGTCACCAGGAGGGAGCTTCTTGCTGTAATTGAAAGTGTGAAAATTTTCCATAATTATCTGTACGGACAACAGTTTCACTTAAGAACCGATCACGCAGCACTACGATGGTTACTTCAGTTCAAAGATCCGGAAGGTCAAATTTCGCGTTGGATAGAGCGATTGCAGATCTACGATTTTTCAATCGAACATCGTAAAGGAGGAAATCATGGAAATGCAGATGCTCTGTCACGACGCCCATGTAAACTAGAATGCAGACATTGTTCAAGAGCGGAAGGAAAAGAAAACATAATTGACATTCGTTTGCTAAATGTTTTGCCCGATGAAAAATGGAATCCGGAACAAATTCAAATTGATCAAAAGAGTGATCCCGACCTCACAAAAATCATGATGTTCAAGGAACAGCAAAGAAAACCATCATGGGAAGATATAGCTGCCGACAGTGCCATAACTAAAGCTTACTGGGCACAGTGGCAGAGCTTAAAGCCGCAAGATGGTTGCTTATATCGTGTATGGGAAAATGAAGATGGCACATCCGCTCGAAGTTTGATTGTTGTTCCCAAGTCAAAAATAAAAGAGATATTAGCGGAATACCATGGTGGATCTAGTGGTGGTCATTTGGGCATTAATTAAACGGTCGAGAAGGTAAAGAAACGTTTTTATTGGATTGGGTGCCAAGAGTCAGTCGCCGATTGGATTCGTGATTGGATTCGCAGTTGCCCGCAATGTGTACCAGCAAAAGGACCAACAGTCAGAAAGTCGCGATAGGATGCATCAGTACAACGTGGGAGCACCATTCGAGCGTATTGCCATGGATGTCGCCGGGCCGTTTCCAATCAGTGATGCGGGGAATAAGTATGTGCTTGTCGTCATTGACTACTACAAGAAGCCACAACAGTTGCGGATGCATTAGTTAACAACTGGGTAAGCCGTTTTGGAGTACCGTTGGAATTGCATTCAGATCAAGGAAGAAATTTTGAGTCTGCTGTATTTAAAGAAGTATGCAAAGTCCTCAACATACACAAAACACGAACAACGCCTTTGCACCCGCAATCAGACGGCATGGTGGAGAGATTCAATCGGACTTTGGAAGAGTATCTCAGAAAAGTGGTTGATAAAAATCAAAAAGATTGGGATACACACATACCACTATTCCTCATGGCTTATCGAGCGGTTCATGATACCACAGCAGCTTCACCATCTAAAATTGTTTTTGGAACAGACTTAAGATTACCTGCGGATTTAAAGTTTGGTGCGAGCCCTTCTGCTGGAATTCCTGTACACGATTATGTTTCCAGGAAAAGTGAAGAAATGAATGAAGTGCATCAGTT
This sequence comes from Dryomyza anilis, assembly GCA_951804985.1. NCBI lineage: Eukaryota > Metazoa > Arthropoda > Insecta > Diptera > Dryomyzidae > Dryomyza > Dryomyza anilis. The sequence goes on along the minus strand of OX638130.1, from coordinate 40,478,006 downwards.
TGTAAGGCAGCGTACACAATTTGCGAGTGATAAGATGAAGGACAGATACGACTTGCGCACAAATTCAGAGGGATTTACGGAAGAAGAACTTGTTTTGCTCTATAACCCACAAAGGAAGAAAAGCTTATCCCCTAAGTTACAAACACACTGGGAAGGACCATATAAGATAATTAAAAGAATTAATGATGTAGTGTATCGGATTCAGAATACTGTGGGCGTTAGACGAAAAATGAAAGTAGTACATTTAGAAAGGTTGGAGCCGTATAGAGAGAGAGAAGATTAACATCTGTTCGGGACGAACAGATTTAGGTGGTGGGCAGTGTTACGAAAAGAGGTAATTTGCTCCACTGTGCAAGCAATCAACAATAATAAATGAGACGCAAGACAATTCAGCGCACTAAGCAATGTGTTAGAAAGAGACGGAAGATCATTCAGCCTACTAAGCAATGTGTTAGAAAGAGATGGAAGATCAGCACATTAAAACACATGAGTGCGAATGAGATGCGTCATTCACGAAACGAGTAGAAGGTTCTCGAAACAAGTCGAAGCTTGTCGAAACGTGTCGAACTGATGCCTGCAGTATATAAGGCCGCGCATCTGAACTAGTGAACTAGTGCGTCTCGTGATTGAACATTGTAAAGATAAATTGTAGTAATTAAGCAGTTGATATAAGTGATTATTCTTTAAGTTGTTATTTAAATAAATAAAGTTAATTAATACTAGTTGAAATAATACTAGTTAAAACCAAATATAAGTGCATTTTTTATTTTGTACACAATCCAGCGATACGAACTCGTAGAACAGTTTTCCGTAGACTGAATTTTCGTAACAATATCAAAAAATTAATAATTGAATGAATTTGGAAACAAAACAAATATTAATTAAATTTCATATGTAGGAAATGGAATTTTAAAAAATGTTGAGCTGTTAAAATTTTGCATCATCTTTATAAATATTGATTGTCATACAAAATATGTTTTGTATTTTTGACAAATATTTCATTCATTTATTTTTCAAATGCTGTTTCTGTGCTGCCGCGAGAAAACACGACTATGAAAGTATGCGACTTTATAGATGGTCAATTCCCATATATTTTTTAAAAATATAAAAAAATAGGTGAAACAAGTTAAAAATATATTGGGAAATTTTCAGCTTTTTAGTGGTGGGGTTTCAGAGATTTATTAATTTGACAAAAAAAAATGTATGGGCCATTCCACACCAAATCGACCAGCGGTTGGAACTCACCTTCTTCGATTTCAATGATAATGCTTATTGAGATATGCATTGACCAATTTTTTTTTATTTTTTTCGACCTCTACTTCCAGAGATACAGTGCTTCAAAGTTAGTGGTTGTTTATATTTCAATATCTCTTAAAGTAGAAATGCTTCGTTGATAGCTCGTTTTAAAGGTATTAGAACAGGCTTTAAGAAAAATTAAGTTGTAAATTCTAATCTTTAACATGTGACCGGTGGCCATTATCCTTGCATTTCAAAATTGATGTCCTTAAAAATGACCCTTTTAAAAATTCTGAAAAAAATCGTGTAATTTGGTTGATTTAATATAAATGTTCATGCAATATATGTATTTAAAAATTAATTTTCTAAATTTTTACAAATTTTTTGTGTTGAAAAATGAAATATTTTTTTCAAAAGTAAAATTTGCAATAATTTTTAATGTATTTGTAACTCTAATTTCGAAAATGGCGTCAGTTTTATAAAACTGCCCCTAGTTTTTGAGTTATAAATTTAAAAAATAAACCCCAAAATCAATATCTCAAAAACTAGAGTCAATATGATAAAACTGGCACCATTTTAGAAATCATTCATAAATTATTGCAACTTTTACTGTCGAAAAAAAAAAAAAAAATTGTTAATGCAAAAAATAAATAAAAATTTAGAAAATTATTTTTTAAAATATGATGCAATCCAAATATCATCTTAAAATTTGTCATGAACATTTGTATTAAATCAACCAAAATTTGTGATTTTTTTCAGAATTTTAAAAAGGGTCCTTTTTAAGGACATCAATTTTGAAGTGCTAGGATAATGACGACGAACCACATTTTCAAGTTTAGAAATAACAACTTAATTTATCTATAAGCTTGTTCTATTAGCTTTAAAACCAGCCATCAATGTAGTTTTTAGCATATCTACTTTACATTAGCATATCTACTTTTACAAAAGTGATTTTTGGTCCTGTCCATCCAGTGTTGTTTCACAGAGACGCTCAGCTTCATCCAATAGCTTTTCCGATATATATTCGGTGGATATATAATCTTCTGGCTGCCCTTCAATGGATGTAACCAACGCACCATACGACTTTGGTAAGCTGTTCATGATAGTTGTATACAGCAACAATTCTGCTAGTTCTTTTTGGTTTTTAATAATCAATAAATGAACTTCTTAAAATCTAGTAGAATAAAGTTTGTTTACTTTTTTGACAACTAAGTTATTTGCTTTCTTAATATTGAGATGACAAATTCTTGAATTTTAGTAGTATTTTATTGATATTAGTCAAATTATACTATTTTTATTTCTAACCGAATTCTTCTCGAGTTTTATAATTTTATTTCCCTCCGTGTATGTATAGGAACAAATACACTCAGAGTAAAATGTACCATTAAGTACTTAATTGTACGACCATTGATCTTTTGGTTCATGTATTAGTCCACAACCAGGAATAATAAAAAATGGTTTTAGGTTTATCGCTTCAGGTGAAACTAAAACCTTTTAATATAATTCCTGGTTGTGGACCAGGAATATTTTTATTATGCACAACCGGGAATTAGAAAGAAAGATTTTAAGTTTTATTGCCTCAGTCAAAAAATGTGTCCAAAGCAAATCGAGCGATTTATTATTATTCCTGGTTGTGGACCAGGAATATTTTTATTATTCACATCCAGGAATAATAAAAAAAGTGTTTATGTTTTATTGTCTCAGTCGAAAAATTTGTCCAAAAAAAATCGCGTGAACACCTAAATGTTAGGTGTTATTTCATAATTTATTTCGGACATAATTCATAATTAGTTAAAAGTTATTTCATTTTTAGATGTTAGGGGTTATTTCATTTCTTGTTAGGATTTCTTACATTATGACTTATTTAATTAGGCGTTTTTGCGTTAGGTGTTAATTCGCAGAGCCGTGTCTGCCCTATACTCAGATTCAGTTAAAGATAAAATGTCAACATATAATATAAATTATTTTAAACATTTCAGATATGTATAATTCTTTGAAAACGCACCATTTCCAATCCATACAAAGTGGCTATATAAAAAAAATCTCATTATCTAAATACAATTCCCATTTCTGGTGTTTCGATGGTAATTTGTACGAATCCCGATCACCACGGCTTATTTCATGAGGATACTTGAAACACAAATCCAGACAAAAATCCAGCTCAATCGAAGAATCTTGGAGCTATCCCATACCAAATTTTCCACTACATTCACCCTAGTACTAAATAATTTTATTTTCTTAAAGGATGCTTCTTTCTGAAATATCAAAAATCGTAGTAAAAATAACGAAGATATTGTAGGCTAACCGAAGATGCCTTTTTGGGATTTTTAAAAAAAAGTTAAAAGTTTTCAAGGTAATTTTTTCAAAATTCAAATAACTCATCAAGATGATTACTTTAGCCTCTTAGGTTAGGTTGTAATGGCTGCTAAAAAGCACACTTATACCAAAAGAGGTACATTGTGATACCACCGTTCCATTACCGACATATTTGAATCCACGTTTTAAGAAATTACATTCAATGCGTTACTATTAAATTCAAGAAAGTCCAAGAAAGTCATCAAAAAGATATTTAGGCTTTCAGTCAAACTTATGTTTTTTTATTTAATTGATCGGTTCATGATCGACTTATTTGAATCCGCGTTTTGGCTTCGTTTTGGAGTTTTGGTCTTATAAGTCCGACGTAAGGTATTCCAATTTCGTATATTTGTTCCTATACAAACACGGAGGGAAATAAAATTCTAAAACTCGAGCAGAATTCGGTTAGAAAGAAAAATTGTAGAATTTGACTAATATCAATAAAATACTACTAAAATTCAAGAATTTGTCATCTGAATATTTAGAAAGCAAATTACTTAGTTGTCAAAAAAGTAAACAAACTTTATTCTACTAGATTTTAAGAAGTAAATTTATTGATTATTAAAAACCAAAAAAAAAACTAGCAGAACTATTGCTGTATACAATTATCAAGAACAGCTTACCAAAGTCGTATGGTGCGTTGGTTACATCCATAGAAGGGCAGCCAGAAGATTATATATCCACTGAATATATCGAAAAAGCTATTGGATGAAGCTGAGCGTCGCTGTGAAACAACGCAGGATGGACAAACGCAAGGACCAAATGAAGCTTTAAAAGGTGCGCGCTTTCGAAATAAGAAACTGCTGAAATGTTATCACTGCAATAAAACTGGTCACAAGAAGAAGCACACCTAACCAATCAAGAGAGAAAATATCTACACGTCTGTCTTAAAATTGGTAGAGGGGACGGTTGGGTAATTGATTCTGGCACATCCAGTCATATGACAAGCAATCGAGATTTTTTGTGAAAATAGACGACATAAGTAGTAAAATCTACATAGCCGATGGTAATGCATTGGAGGCAGTGGAAACTGGACAATGATATATCAACGGTAAATTCAACAAAAAATACTATTGAAGGATGTTCTTTATGTCCCGAAGTTGAGTGGCAGTCTTTTGCCTGTCAAGAGCATGGTCAGAATGGGCATAAAGGTTAATTTTGAAAGTGATAAATGTTATATCAGAAACGGCGAAAATGTTATAATTGATGATGGAGAGATTTGTAATAATTTATATGTTCTGTGCAAGAAAAATTATGCAAATGTTATTATCCAATGGGTGTCTTCATTTGTGGCATAGACGATTGGGTCACCGAAATTTGAACGACATTCAGAAGTTGGAGAAGCAAAGTATGGCTGATGAAATGAAAATCAATCAATGCATCGATGATAATTTTTGGACTACTTGTCAGAAGTCTAAACTAACACGGAACTCTTTTCCAAAAGAAAGACTTACGAAAAACAACGAACTTATTGGAACTTGTGCACTCGGATGTATGCGTACCGCTTCAAGTGAATTCGGTTGGTGGCAAGCGCTACTTTGTTACATTCATAGACTATTTCTCTCGATATACGAAGGTCTATGTAATGGCAAGAAAGAACGAGGTATTTAAAATGCTCAAGGATTACGTTGCGGAAGTGGAAAACTTCACAAAAAACAATATAAAAGTTTTACGATATGACAATGGTGGCGAATACTTGAACGCTGCGATGTCAATGTACCTAAAGACGAAAGGCATAGACTTGCAGACAACTGTACCTTATTGTCCAGAACAAAACGCCGTTGCTGAACGAAAGAATCGAACTGTAATAGAGATGGTTCGAGCGATGTTACGAGAATACGACTTATCTAAGGATTTGTGGGCTGAATGCGTCGTAGCAGCGAATTTTATACAGAATCGGTTGCCATCAAAATCGATATCCAAAACACCATATGAGCTCTGGTATGGAAAGCACGATTCGCGTTTCGGATGTCAAACGTTTGCGCTAATACCAAAGTGGAAAAGAAAACAATTAGACTATAGTGCAGTGAAAGGTATTTTGGTGGGTTACGCTGAAAATACAAAAGGCTACAGAATACTGAAGAAGGGTAGTCTTGAAATCGTGATATCTAAGGATGTTAAATTTAACGAGTCGTCAAAGCATGGATCAGCTGTCAAAACTGATGCAAATCAAACGATTCCAGTTGATTTAATTACAATGCATGGAAGCTTAGAAAGCTTACAGAGAGGTGTGGAAGTTGAAGACGGCGTAGAAGTTGATGGTTTCGAAACTGCAGAAGAAGACCACACTGATGATATTCAAGTCATTCGTCGATCGGAGAGACTTCGGAACAAAGCCCCTGTCAATTATAATTACATAAGAACAAGAACAATTATAATTACATAAGAACAAACATTTGCTCCATTTGTAAAGTATACCACTGTACGAACGTTGTTAGCTGTCGCGGCAAGAAAAAATTTAGCTGCCCAACATCTTGATGTCAAAACCGCAATTCTAAATGGAGATCTCTGTGAAGACATATTTATGGAACAACCCGAAGGTTTCGTTTAGAAGGGGTCAGAGAATATGGTATGTAAATTACATCATTCGATATATGGGCTAAAACAGGCAGCCAAAGCATGGAATGACAAGCTGAACAGCATATTAAAAGCCGAGGACTTTCAGCAGTGCATAGCAGACACATGTCTCTACAAAAGGAAAACGGTAGACGGGATCACATATGTTTTAGTATATGTCAAGGATTCCTGGTATGTGCTCCAAATAATTCATATATAAATGCACTTTACGAAGCCCTGAAGAACCATTTTGAAATTAAGGGATATTTCAACATTTCTAGGAATTCAAATAGAGCGAATTTTGGATGGAAGTTTCCAGCTGCATCAAGAAGACAAAATCAATTGCTGCAACAAACAGGGCTGCAAGAAGGAAAAACCAGTAATATTCCAATGAATCCGGAATACATCAACTTAACTCATGAAAGAACACCGCTTGAGAATGCAGAATCCTATAGAAGTGTTGTTGGTTCATTTTTGCATATTGCAACAACAACGAGACCGGTTGTAGCAGCTACAGCCTCCTTTGTATGCAGAAAAGTTTCATCTCCCAGAAAATCTGATTGGGAAGCTGTAAAGAAGATCGTACGGTATTTAAAAGTATCAATGAAGAAACATTTAGTTTTAAATAACGATTTAAATTTAAAACTTGAATGCTTTACATATGCGGATTGGGCAGGAGATCAACAAGATCCCAAATCTACAAGTGGATTTATTTTTAAGCTTGGAAGCTGTATCATTTCATGGTCATCGAGGAAACAAACAACAGTAGCGTTATCTTCTACAGAAGCCGAGTTTTTCGCAGCATAGATAGTTGCACAGGAACTGTTGTGGCTTGCTTAATGATTACTTAATGACATGGAAATAACCAACAAGTATCCCATTACAATGTATGAGGACAAATAGATCTGCATCCACATGGTATCGAATCCGAAATTCAGTTCAAGAACTAAACATGTTGACGTGCGCTACCATTACATCAAAAATTTGATTGATGATGGTATAATTAAATTACAATATTGTCCGATGGAAAACATGGTTGCGGATTGATTTATTGACGAAGCCGTTACCAGCTCCAAAATTTTATAATTTGTTAAATCATTTTGTTAATTAATTTATAATTAGCTGAATCAAGTAATTGTTGAGAAGGGATATTGTATTAATATACTTTGCAACAAATACTTGATAAATACTTAGTATTAAGAATCTTTTATTCATTGAATTTGTTTTATTTTATTTAGAAAATATATGAAAAATAAATTTTTATTCTACTTCAAAACCTCAGACAAGAACAGTCATAATTTGTGAACTCGGGTTCCTTCAAAAAAGGTGTCAATTGATCTAAAATTACCTATCACGTGACTGGTAAAATGAGGACTTGTCATTTTTCTAGTCCAGAGTTATGCAGGATGAAGACTGTTTGTAATCATTATACATGTCCTGTGACCGGTACCATACTGGATCATGATTACCAGTTCTGTGATAGGTCTAAAGGTCTGCAAGTTAATTCACCCCTTCCTAGGTAACGCCGTGTTAATGTTGCCGGTTGATTTCATATAAATGTAAATTACCTCCGGTTAATTAAGTCTAGTACCAGTGGCCCTGTAGGGCTGTGTGAATTATCCATAAACAACTGATCACGTGAGTGATGAAAAGATATCTGAACTGGTTGAAAGGTGTACATCCAGTGTCAACCAATGCAAATTTTTAAAGTGCATTTTACATATTCTATTTGGCCAACAAATAAAATATTGAATGCAGATCACAATTATTTTTTATACCCTACACCTATGAGGTACAGGGTATATTAACTTTGTGTATATATTGTAACGCTCCTTAGGAGGCCTGTCCGATATGGAAAAGTATATATATTCTTGATCAGCATCACTACCCGAGTCCGTTTAGCCATGTCCGTCTGTCTGTCCGTCTTGCTGTCCGAATACAGAATAACTTGAGAAATACTGATCAAAATGCGATAAAATTTCATATTATTACATTTTAGTCAAAAGTAGGAACTGAGTTTGAAAATGAGCCAAATCGGTCAACGGACACGCCCACCTCCCATACAAGTCACTTTTATATAACTCTTTAGGAACTAATAACTCGAAAAGTATTCAAGATATAAATATAGACGTTGTCCGCCCAATTATATGTTTCTATTTTTTTTTTAATTAGTTTTTTTTATACTTTTATATAAAAATTTGAATTTATGGGGATATAAGACGTAAATTTCTAATATGTGAATAATATTCTGAGGTTGGGAAGGTTCAGCATATTTAAAATCTTTAAAATTAAGGTATGCAATATCCCACATTAATATCCCCACCAAATGTGTAGGGTGTTCCATAGTCGGGCCCGACCGACTATAAAAGTCCGCCCCATGTGACCGAACTTACCCATGTTTTTTATTTATACAAGTAATCTATCTTCTGAGTTTCATTGGTCCATCTCTATTGGATTTCCTGTAATCACATTTCCTATAGACGGAAAAAGGCCCATTTCTCATGAGATAATGCAAATCAAAAATATATATTAAAATTATTCACGAAACGGAGCCGATGTACAGTACCAGTACAAACAACCTTTTTTTAGTTTTACAACATAATGACAGTTTTTTACTAGCGATGCTGAATTTAAACATTTAGGTACTTGATATTACAAACTGTATTTGATTATTGCATTGAGCCATAAAACATTTAACGTATTTACAGTTCCTCCTATTTTTTTTCGTTGGTTTTAGGTACTTGATATTACAAACTGCATTTGATTATTGCATTGAACCATAAAGCATTTAGCGTATTTACACTTCCTCGTATTTTTTTTTTCGTTGGTTTTTTTTTTTTTTTTTTATTCTACATCGTTAAAATTTGTTTAATATATTTAATTTAATAAATTGATATGAGCTGCTATTGAATTATAAATATCTATAAAAAGTTATATTAAATATCTAGAAAAAATAATTATAAATATCTATAAAATAATTATATAATGTGTTGGACATGCACTTAGTGACAAATCTAAAATTTTAGTACTGGACAGTACGGTGACTGGTCCCCAAAGAACAGTACGAAAACCGGTTCTATGGTATCTATGAGGAGGTGTCAATTGGTCACCTCCAATGACAAAGCCATGTAAAAGTTACCGGTACGTTTCATGTGATTGAGTCAGAACTAGAACCAGTCACCATTTCGCCAGTCACGTGATCAGTCACGTACCGGTTCATTTTCCCGTAGAGTAATCATGGAAACAATGGTTTTAAGCTTTGACAATTTATATGACCTACACGCCTAGCCTGAAACATTCCTACCCAAAAGTAGTGGGAAAACTTAAACTTTTTAATAATATGTTTCGGACATCCTCCCTAGTATTTTAAAACCAAAATGAAAAAATGGTAGAATGGTTTTTTAAAATATAGCGGTTTAAAGTTTTTTTTTCGTTTTTTTTTTAAATTTTGATGTTATTTTTTTGCTTAAACTATTGACATTAGCAACCAAATCCACCCAAAAAATGTCATGTCATTTGTCCACCGTTATGGGTCATAATTAGTGGTAAGAAGTGCGTAAAAATAGGTTTTTATAACAATAGTTCTTTTTTGAGCATTATATCCTTAAATATCATTAACGTGTCGATCATGTATTTCCCGGTGACAACGATATCGGCTACAATTCGTTTGAATGTCGGTTGAATATCGTGTGACTACAATTTTTGATTCATGTATCAAACGAAACGTTGAGTACGCTCGTTTTGAGAGTATTTTTGTTGCCAGCATATAAATCATACGACAAAGTAAAAAAAAAAATAAACTTTTTCTTTATGAAAAATAGTTAGCAAAACAACAATTTTGAACAAACGTTCGACTCCAAGAGCGAAACGAACGAAACGTTTGAAATACGTTATACCAATTTTAGACGAAGGGGACTGGAAACGAATCGTAGTCACACGATAATAAAAAGATACATGATTTGGGGGTTAATGTCTAAATATCTATACACGGATTAACGTACATGAATGTATGTACCAAACAAATCAAAACACATTCCGCTATTTTTAATAGTTGAGAAGATATTACAAATCAAAGTCAAATTTTCTTGAAAAAAAAACCTTCAACTTTTAGTAAACCATAAATAATTGAGTTTTAACTTATCAATTTGCAAATTTGAGCCACATCTTCTAAAAGTAGACTATATTAGCTACATTATTGAATAAAAAAGCGAGCTCTTGTAGTGAATTTTTCCAAAGATATTGTGACTTTACCTTGTAATTATTACATATTTTGAAATAAAAAAATAAAAAATATACACTATATTTTCCGTTTTTTTTATCACAATAGCTTTTAAAATATTCACAACAGTAAGTAAAATGTTTATTCCAGCTAGTAGCTAACTTTTAGAAAAATGATATAATGTTCAAAAAAGGACTATTTTTGAAAAAAAAAAACAATTTTTTGTTACCACTAATTATGACCCATAATGGTGGACAAATTACAAGAAATTTTTTGTGTGGTTTTAGTGGCTAAACTTAAGAGTTAAAAAAAAATAGCTTATAAATGTTTAAAAAAAAACCGCAAAAAAAAACCTTAAACCGCGATATTTTTAAAAAAAGTGCCTACGATTTTTTCATTTTGGTCTTAAAATACTCGGGGGTTGTCCGAAACATATTATTGAAAAATTTAAGTTCTCCCACGACTTTTGGGTTGGTTTCAGGCTAGTCGTGCCTATACTTAACTTATGGTTACGGTTTAAGAATTTTAAACGAAGTTCAGAGTTGTCGTAGACTATGGGACTAAGAATACATGTTCGACAAATTGAGGGTTGTTGGCCTAATCTGAAATAAAACCTATCAATTCTAGTTGATTTCGGTCTACGTCGATATATTGCATAAAATCGAGTCAAAGTTGCAAATATGTAGTTTTTGGTACTTTATATCGCAAGTTATCGCACGATTTCGACATGTTTCAGTTGCAACCTTTATCACAAAAAAAATATGAACCTTGCCCTACGGATAATTGGCAAAAAAAATCTGTGTCCAGATATTAGTTTTGCAAAAAATCAAAAAGAAATTTGTGTTACCAAAAAAGTGTGTCGAGAAAGTAATTTATCACAATTTTCTAAGCTCTCTTAAAAAACATTTTAATATTAGTTCGCCATGTGTTTGCTGTCAAAATTTGGAAAAAAATGTATTAAACTATATCTTACTGTAATTTTGTATGCACGCAGAGAAATACAATTTCTTACTTATATAATGTAGTGGTGCTAGATGCAAAATCGAACAAAATTCTTAGCATCTGATGTACGCATTATGGATAACATGATTGGGAAAATTGCACTGCGTAATCTCCTGGTTTGTATCTGTTTCGGAAGGCTTTAATGGGTTAAAAAAAAATTAACAATACATCCGTCGTCAACGAATGCTTCTGAGCGACTGAACTGAATTTTTCGAAAATTTGACATGAACAAAAATAAAAAATGCGACACCATACAGCCACTCTTTATAAAAATTAATTTTATAATATTGTATGGCCGAGGCTGTAGTTGTAATATGTATTGAACATTTTATTTTAATCAAGGATTGAAACCTAAACGAATAACGGTTTCGGTTTTTTCCGCGTTTCGGTTTTGGTTACGGTTTCGGTTTTAAGTTTTTATAACGAAACGGTTTCGGTATACCGGTTCCATGTTATGGTTTCGGTTTGGAATTCGGTTTTTGTATAAATTTTCTTTTTTTTCCATATTTTTTTAAATAATTTAACATTGTTTATATGGTGCTAAGTTTTGTTTAAATTATGATATTGGGATAAAGTGGGAAACGTAATTCCAACAATGTTTGATGTTATTTTAGTAAAAATATTGTGATTTGAATTATTTAATTGATTTCGCCAAGAAAAAATTTTAATTTAAAATTTCGTGACCACAAACCAATGAAAAGCAACATTTTGACTTTACGTGAGATATTATCTGAATTGCAAAGAAAAATAATTTTATACAATTATACAATAGAAAAGCCAAAGAAATTATATTTCAACAATTCAGTGAACTGCAATATATGTAAACTAGTGATGATCATTTGCAAGAGCAAGGCAAGAAATGGTAATCTTGTTCTTGCCCGCTGAGTCTTGCTCTTGTTCTTGCATACATATGCAAGAACAAGAGCAAGACTCATATGATATTGTTCGTGGTCTTGTTCTTGCAATACCTTTCTTGCTCTTGCTTTCAAGAATCTTGCAAAATTTTACTTTTTAAATTTTAAATAAAATATCGAAGACAAATATCTTAAACTGCATATTAATTATGGAAACGAATAGAATTTGAACACTAATAGTCAGGGTTCGGCAATATTCATAAATGAATATTCAAAATTATTCACTCACGACAAATCTTCATAAATGAATATAAAAATTCATTATTTTTCTTCACACTTCACGAGCGAGTAAGCAAGAAAAATCCGACTTACTCGTTATTCTAAAGTGAACACTCGTTATCGAACAAAATTTGGCTGCTCACGAGTACTCACATTCGCTACATTTTTTACTCCTCATAAGAGATGAGCAGCAAATTATTATTTCTTCTGTTCATATTCAAAAGTGTTCACAATGAAATTGTCTTTTTATTCACATGTTGTGTGTAGCATGTGAAGAAAATTAAAACATATCCCAAAAAGTGGGTAAAAAAGCAATTTTTGACCCAAACATTTATATTGTGGAAATCGATTGCGAACATTATGGAATGGTTGGAGTGGTTTGGATTTGGAGTGGTCAATGACCCCGAACAGTGGGTTCGAAAACCAATTTTGACCACAAAACTTTTATTGCGGAAATCGATTGCGGACTTCATGGGATGCCTAATGGTACCTTCTGGAGTGGTCAATGACCCAATAGTGGGTCCAAAAATCAATTTTTGACCCAAACATTTTTATTGCGGAAATCGATTGCGGACATCATGGGATGCCTAATGGTACCATTTGGGGTGGTCAACGACCACCAATAACCAATTTTTGGCCCCACAATTTTTCTTGCGGAAATCGATTGCGGACTTCATGGGATGTCAAATGGTACCATTTGGAGTGGTCAATGACCACCAATAACCAATTTTTAAACACAAATCTTTTATCGCTGAAATTGATTGCGGACATCATGGGTTGCCTAATGGTACCATTTAGAGTGGTCAATGACCACCAATTACCAATTTTGACGCCTCAAATTTTATTTCGGAAATCGATTGCGGACTTCATGGGATACCTAAGGGTACCTTCTGGAGTGGTCAATGACCACCAATAGTGGGTCCGAAAACCAATTTTTGACCCAAACATTTTATTGTGGAAATGGATTGCGTACTTCATGGGATGCCTAATGGTACCATTTGGAGTGGTCAATGACCAACAATGACCAATTTTTAACCACAAACATTTTATAGCGGAAATTGATTGCGGACATCATGGGATGTCTAATGGTACCATTTGGAGTGGTCAATGACCACCAATAACCAATTTTTGACCACAAAACTTTTATCGCTGAAATCGATTGCGGACATCATGGGATGCCTAATGGTACCATTTGGGGTGGTCAATGACCACCAATAACCAATTTTTGGCCCCACAAATTTTTTTGCGGAAATCGATTGCGGACTTCATGGGATGTCAAATGGTACCATTTGGAGTGGTCAATGACCACCAATAACCAATTTTTGACCACAAAACTTTTATCGCTGAAATCGATTGCGGACATAATGGGTTGCCTAATGGTACCATTTAGAGTGGTCAATGACCACCAATTACCAATTTTGACGCCTCAAATTTTATTTCGGAAATCGATTGCCGACTTCATGGGATACCTAAGGGTACCTTCTGGAGTGGTCAATGACCACCAATAGTGGGTCCGAAAACCAATTTTTGACCCAAACATTTTATCGTGGAAATCGATTGCGTACTTCATGGGATGCCTAATGGTACCATTTGGAGTGGTCAATGACCAACAATGACCAATTTTTGACCACAAACATTTTATAGCGGAAATTGATTGCGGACATCATGGGATGTCTAATGGTATCATTTGGAGTAGTCAATGACCACCAATAGTGGGTCCGAAAACCAATTTTTGATCCAAATTTTTTTATTGCGAAAATCGATAAGAAGATATATTTTAATGGGGGTTTTGACCAACACAAAGGGGTTATGGACCACTCCAAAAGGTACCATTAGGCACCCCATGAAGTCCGCAATCGATTTCCGCAATAAAATTTGAGGGGTCAAAAATTGATTATTGGTGGTCATTGACCACTCTAAATGGTACCATTAGCCATCGCTTGTTGTCCGCAATCGATTTCCGCTATTAAATGTTTGTGGTCAAAAATTGGTCATTGGTGGTCATTTACCACTCCAAATGATACCAATAGGCATCCCATGAAGTCCTCAATCGATTTCCACAATAAAAATGTTTGGGTCAAAAATTGGTTTTCGCACCCACTATTGGTGGTCATTGACCACTCCAGAAGGTAACCTTAGGCATCCCAGGAAGTCCGCAATCGATTTCCGAAATAAAATTTGAGGCGTCAAAATAGGTAATTGGTGGTCATTGACCACTCTAAATGGTACCATTAGGCAACCCATGATGTCCGCAATCGAGTTTCGCAATACACATTTTTTGGTAAAAAATTGTTTTTTTTTACGCACTTTTGTGTGGTCATGATTACAAAATGCAACATTTAACTACATACACAGCGTGAATAAAAAGTTTTGCTAAATTTGATCTATATCGCTTATGAATATGAATAACATAGAAAATGTTAGTTGTTTCACCTTCGTGAATAAAGAGTAAACAGAAGAAAATCATTAGCCTCGTTCACGAGCAACGTATTTCAAATCTATAACGAGTATTCACTTTTAATCGTACTCATCTAAGGCAACGAGTGTTCATGAACTGTGAAGAAACGATATGAAATTTGTGTTCACGTTCATGAGCATGAGTGAACGTGAGTGAGTATTTCCGAACTCTGCTAATAGTATTTAAGTTACTTATTTTTCATATTTTCAATTTCTTCAACAAAAAATAAATTATTTTAGTAACAAAAAAAGTTCAATAACATGTAGTGGCACCACACTACATGTATGTATCTAGTACAGATATCTAGTTGGCAACAACAAAGAGTTTTCTTTGTACAAACAATTTCCCGCCAAAAATTCCATCAAAAGCTTGAATGTTGCTTTATTCGCATTTTTGTTGTTGCACTTTCAAACGAAACAGAGGATTTGTGAAAAAAAAGAAAAAAAACACAAAAAGCCATACATAAGCTAAATGAGACTGTGAAAATGTTCATATATATATTTTTTTTTGTTTTAAAAGTTAAATGAAATAATGCACATAAAACTTAACTTAAGAAAACTTCATGATTTTACAATTAACTAAAAAAAACTATGTATAAAAGTAAAACAAAAATAATAATGTGCATAGTACAGTGCATATGCACAATCGATGAAAAACTAACTTAGCGAAGAAAAGAGATAAAAACATTGTTTTGTCTCTTTTATCTTTTTGAAGCGACTTTTGAAGCACTTTTGAAGCTATTTACCGCTTCAAAAGTGCTTCACATTTCTTTTTTTTAAGATAATTATATTCTTTAGTCTTGAAAAGAAAAAAAAAAATAATAAAAACACACATCTTCATTAATGTTCACGTTCATAAATATTTTGCACACTTTCCATTGTTACTTATTGTTAAATATTTAGTAATATCATGAAATCTTTTCTTTTTTTCATTATTACCTTAAAAACATAATAAATACATTAAAATGATAAAAAAAACGCAATAGTCTTATACTTCTTGCATTTCTTGCAGTGTTAGTCTTGCACTGGCTCTTGTTCTTGCATATATTATGTTGCAGGAAAATCTCGATCTAGTTTTCGCTCTGCAAAAATGCAAGAACAAGAACTAATGTAAACAAATATCTGCCTTATACTTGAAATGTTTAAACTTGATGAATTTGCACTTCATTTTTCGTATTTCCTTAAAAACGGAGATTTTAATAATTTGAAACTTTTTTTTTTAATTTTATCTTGCATTACCATTGTTTTGTTTATGTCCGAAATTGAGCTGTTTTAAAAAATCACTCAAAAATCAATTAAAAGGCTTATAAATGATATTCTATTAAATATATCCTTTAAAAGAATTTAATAATATTCAAATGAACTTTTCAAAACTTGTCCCACTTTAACCCATGCTCCTCTATACATTTTACTAATAAAATAAATAAAAAACCAATAAAATTTGAATTTTTTTAAATTTGAATAATTTTTAACATAAAAATTGTGCTTGGAGTTGCTGGTGTTTTGTCGTTAATTCGATTAATGAAACAAACAAAAAATTGTTAACCAAAGACCGTTGTTTTGGAAATATAACATGTAAATTTTTGTACAACCAAAAATGTTTATTTTGGGAACTCCAAATTTTATTAAATGACATTTTACTTTAGATCTTCTATTTAAAATAAAATATGTTTTTCTGTTTCTTCTTATACATTTTTAAAAACCGTTTTAAACCGGTATAAAACGGAAACCGTTAATTTCGGTTTTGGATATCGGTTTATTTCTGATTTTCGTATAACGGTTTCGGTTTTAAAAATGAAACGGTTTTAAACGGATATCGGTTTCGGTTTCAATCCTTGAATTTAATTAATGGCAGATTTGGAACTATTTATCGTAACGAATATGAATTGTGAAAATTTTTAAAAATATGCCTTAATCATAATAAAAAAGCTCATCATCATAATAATAAAGTAATAATAAAATTGAACGCGCAACGTTTGAAATCTAAATGAGAATAACATTTATTGTATATTTTCAACATAGAAAAATTGTTGACATTAAATGCGAAGTAAGCTTTCCTTATATTAAATTTTTAATCAAACAAAACAAAAAAATATTGGTATATATATTGCGTATAGTTATATATATAGGTATATATTTCTTTGCGAAATGAAAATAAAGGCACATTTTTTCTAAAAACAGTTTTTAAAGGCCACTTAATCACTTGTATTATTTACAATTTTTTATATACTGAAAAATCTAAATACATAACAAAATTTTCATATTATGGAACTTAATTCATTTTTTTAACATTATTGAGTTTCAAAAAAGATTTCAATAATTTAAAAAAATGTTTCCTTTACATTAGATAAGTTTAGTTACACATTTTATGTCATTCGGTAAAATTTTCTTAAACGATGCAGATATTAAAATGGAAAACATATAAATTAAGCGTTTTATTTAGTTCGTGTTGCTTTCGTTGGTACTACAAAGTGAATGATTAGTGCAACTTTCCACAGTTAATATCCAGATTCAGTTCAGCTCACGTGATTCAATTATATTATTTTTCAAATCACCTGATCTGTCTGTTGAAGCGGCTAGTGACATTTCTCTTTGAAAAACTAAATAAAAGTGAACTATAATTGTCGGTTATCAAGGTAATAATGGCTATGAAAATTGACATAAAATTCCATTTATGTTTTCACTCATTGACTGAAAATAGTGAGTTGTGAAATTAATTTGAGGAGCAAGCAAATACCTAATTATAGCGAGTAATAGCGAGAAATAAGGCTTTATAAGAAGTTACGCGCTTTTAATGTGATTTTTTTTGTATAAAATTGTGACGGGAATTTACTATTATAATAGTATATAATCTTATGCCAACTATAAAGTAATGAACAACCATCATTTTTTGTTAGAGAGTATATGTTATGTACAAAAAATGTACTTAGTTTAAACTAGTTTATGATAAACTTCATCTTCGCTACGAAAAATAGTTCCAAATCTGCCATTAATTAAAATAAAATGTTGAATAGATATTGCAACTACAGCCGTGTCCATACAATATTATAAATTTAATTTTGATAAAGAGTAGCTGTAGGGCAGGCATGCCAAACTCATTTGGCATCACGGGCCGCATTGGCAATTCAAAAGATGAGGCCGCATTTGTTTATAATAATAATAGTTTGGCGCTACAGTCCTGAACAGAACTTCGGCCGAGCTCTCTCACCATTTTGAGCTGTGCGTGTTATATTTGTACTCAAAGTGGTGGGACCTACAGTTTATTGCTGAATCCGAACGGCGGGTGAGAGCTTTTCATAGGCAATGGTTTTACTCTCGTAGGTTTGCCATTTACTGACGAGAGGTAGCGCGGTATAGAAAAATTTGTCTATGAAAAGATGTTGTTAGCCCCAGTCCAGCCTTGAACCGGGGACCTTTCGACTCGTAGTCCAACGCACTAACCACTGAGCTACCGCGGCGACGCATTTGTTTACCATACGAAAAAAATCGCTCGTTTTTTACATTTGTTTCTTCGGTTTTAAAATAAAATATAATGTGAAGATGATACAATTTTCTGTTGTTCTTAGTTAAAAGCGCCGCAGGCATATTTTTTTTTTGCAATAAATGGTGCGATTTTTGTCTGTTCGAAATATATAGAAAAAAAGCCCGAACTTCTTTGATCCTGTCAAAAATGTTGTTTAAGGTAATTACAATGGAGTATATTTCAAACACTAAAGAAAATTTTATGAAACAGAATCTGACAATCATCCAAAATTGTTGCAACGATATCGAATTAATCTTGCACCAATATCGAAGGCCAAATCGTACTAAAACTGCAAAAATAGTTCAAAGCAACATATCGCAGTTTTTTTCGAAACGATAAAAAAAATGATCCTGGATTAATATTGCATCAAATAGTTCAAATATATCGAGATTTATTTGAAATCATTGCGATATCGATGTTTAAATATCCTAACATAAAATTTTACTCTACGAAAATAACGAACTAGAAAATTAGCAAAAAGATTGGATTTTTGTTATCCAAATTAGTTCGAGATAACTTCGAGGCATAAATCACATGGCAGACTGGTTACCAAATTTTTTAGATTTTCGGTACAAACAATACTTAAACATACATTTTTTGAAAACCAGTATATAAATTTGATATTTGAATAAATTTGAAAAGGTTTCTTGTTTATGAACAATTAATTTAAATTGCAAGGACAATGACGATTGATTATATGTTCGGATTTAGGAGTTATGACGTAGTTTGTTTTAATATCCTTAAAACGAGGTTTGCAGCATTCTACGGTCAAGAGTTTTTCTACAACCACAATATGTGATTATTGCTTAATTATTTTCAACTTTGGATCACTGTATCTCTGGAGAAGTGAAGTCTTGAACTCTGGTAGATTTGGTATGGTATGTCTCTAATACAAAAACATTTACTTACTAAAAAAAATGTTAAAATGATTCCAATTCTAGTTTGTGCAAAGCAAGACTCTTGGTTAAAAACATGTCGATATTTTTTTTAATAAAATTTGTTTGGGGTCTTGTTTTATTCTGATTGCGCCTTTATTTGATACTAGAGCTGTTTATGAAAATGGTTTTGTTAAATTAGATCCAGTTTTAGAGATTTTTAAGTTTTAATTATTTTTCTCTCCTTTTATTTTGAATAGTCGAACCAATATTTCTTTTCGGTGTTAGACGTACAAAACTATGCGCTACCATATATTTTTTTTATATATGCCGGTGAAAAATAGCCAAGGGAAATTCAAAATTTTACAATCAATTTAAAATTTTATAAATAAAATGCAATATTACTTGATGAAAAAGGGTAAGAATCATTATTATGCCATTTGTGCAACGCCATGTATAATATTTAAAATGACAATTCAGAAAATAAATTAAGATTATATATTAAAAACTTATCAATATGTCATTATTCAATTTTGGGAAAATAATGTACCTACAAAAATATTAATTTTTTTTTAATAAATTATTAAGTTTTTAACCAAGATAAGTAATTTAATTTCTTATATGGCATGTTAAATTGGATACATGTCGCTTCACAAAAATGCACAACAACACATAATAATCATTTTAACGCCTGAAAATAAAAATTAAAAATTTTCAATTCTTAAATTTTTAAAAAATATTATTTAAAAAGTCTTCGCGGGCCGCAGATGAAGGGTTGGCGTGCCGCGTGTTTGACATGCCTGCCGTAGGGTATCGCTTTTTTTATTTTTGTTCATGTCAAATTTTCGAAAATTTCAGTTGAGTCGCTCAGAAGCATTCGTTGACGACGGATGTATATTTGATTTTTTTTTTAACCCATTTAAGCCTGCCGAATCAGATACACACCAGGAGATTACGCAGTGCTATTTTCCCCATGTTTTCCCATAATGCGTACATCAGATGCTAAGAATTTTCTTCGATTTTGCATCTAGCACCACTACATTATATATTTATGAAATTGTATGTCTATGCGTGCAATTCCCTCCATTTTAATCAAATATTTCATAAAAAAATTATAAAAAATATTCCGAAAAATTACAGTAAGATAAAGTTTAAAACATTTTTTCCAAATTTTGACAGCAAACACATGAACACAACGAACTAATGTTAAAATGTTTTTTAAGGGAGCTTAGAGAAATGTGATAAATTACTCTCTCGACAAACTTTTTTTGTAACACAAATTTCTTTTTGATTTTAGCAAAAAACTAATATCTGGACAAAGATTTTTTGCCAATTATCCATAGGGCAATGTTCATATTTTATTTTGTGATCAAGTTTGCAACTGAAACATGTCGAAATCGTGCGATAACTTGAGATATAAAGTACCAAAAACGGCATTTTTTGCAACTCTGACTCGATTTTGTGCAAAATCTCGACGTATAGGGAAAATTCTGACGCAGCAAGAATCAAGAGACCGATATCAACCAGAATTGATAGGTTTCAACAGTGTTATCAATAAGTGAAGTCAAAATGGTAAGTTAAAAAGAGAAACCGTAATGAATAGGAAATGCTCATTTTAAAAATAATAAATTATAAATAATTATAATAATAAAAAATTTAAGAATGTAAGCGCACGTTCTTAAATTTGACCAAAATTGCTTCCACACACGACCAGTTGCATTGTTGCATTGCGCTACATCACCTTTTAATTCATTTAAGCTGGACGACAGTTCATTTTTTACTTAAAAATAAGTTTTATGCCACCATAAGGGTAGGGAGGGTACAGTCTCATTGTGATATTGTTTGATTATTGGGGTTATAATTGTTCCTAGATTTGTCTGTAAAAAAAGAAGGTGTTTACTCTAGACCCCTGGGCCCAAACCACTTGTGAGGATCTGCACTGAGTCGGGCCATAGTTTGCAACACTGGTGTTTCCAATACAGACACTTATATTTTTTTTTTTTTTTTGTCTTTTATTCACAATGCTGCAAAAATATGCTAGAAAGCCGTATAACATATTTTGATAAATAGGTGTGACCAAAACACCTATATTTGAATAAAATCTTCCGAGAAAAAGAAAGATGTGTCTAGGGAATATGGTTGAACAAAGTCCACAAATTTGTCATTGGGACTGTGTGAAAAAAATACGTTTGCTGCCCGTTTTAAAGCGGCGAGTCGAAAGACAGTTCGGAGAAGACAGCAAAAGTATTTAGATCGTGATATGAACAGAGATTTTTTCGTAATTGTTGTGTTGTTACTCGTGTAATGTCATTTGTGCGCAGTTAGTCTGTCCCCGAGTTGCCAGTGTTTCGTGCGACAGATTTTTTTTTCTTTTATCTTTATTTTTCATTACCCCCTTTTTTAATGTTAGTGTTTTTAATTTGTTTTTAGTTATAATATAATATTTAACGTAATAATTTTTAATGTCCCGCGTACTGAGCCCAATTTTTCGAACGGATGAAAGATATATATAGAACAGTTAGTTACTATATCTGTGAGATTCGCAAGAATCGTGTGAGGACTTCAATTAATTTATTTTGGGTCCGCAATTCAAGTACGCAACAAATCATTTGATTAGTAAATAGGCATTTTCTAATCAACCTCTGAACCCGCCCTTCCTCCGACTAAGCAGGTGACAACGCTTCTATCACGTGTCAAAGTGTCAATTTGACACTATACCGCCACGAGTTTATTCTGCCATTTGCTGCGAAAATTTTTGGCGATAAAGTGGCGCCCAACGTGGGTGGGGCCTGTATTATATTTTGGATAAACGCCTATTTATGCTGAGTAAATGTTAGTGTTTTTTTTTTAAGTCGCGTGTGGATAGTTAAAACGACCAAAAGTAAACAATTGGAGCCAGGTCTAAATCGTGAGTCTAAGGAGTCAACATTGTTGCTGCAAAAATTGCGAGTAAATTGAGTGGCGCGTATGCAGTGTATGTAGAGCAGTGGAATTGTATTACATCACCACAAGCTGCAGGTCGTCCTTTGCTATCTTTAGAGTCGGTGAGTTCGTTCTAGAGTAAAAGAGGTTTGCGAACAAATCAAATCGCAATAACAAGATTTTTCTAATCATATATTAGTTGCCATAAATATTATTCCCAAAAGTCTTATATTTTCCTTTTATACTTTGAGATCATTCATATTTTTTTTATTTTTGGTTGCGAATCATCTCGCAAAAGGGAGATTTAATAACCAGTTATATTTGATTTTTATCCTTTGATACAGTTCGTTAATATATCGTGTGATTAACATATCGTGCGATTAATATATCGTGTGATTAACATAGCGTGCTATTAATATATCGTGCGATTAATAAATTGTTGCTTGCAGACCTTAACAAGTCAGTAGGGCTGATGGAGAACGCAGAGTTCTTTATTACCGATTCAAGATCATCAGGAATTACCAGGGGTGAGGCAAATGATGACTCAGCTAGGCGCAGGCCACTGCGAAAGGAATCCGCGGTTGAGAAAGATGTTAGGGCTAGTTATTTCAAATTTGTCACCATTTTAACAAACTTGAAGCGGTGCGGACCAATGTGAGTCGTTCATCCCACCAACATAAATTATTGGAACCAGATATAGCCTACATGTTCATGGAGACGGCGCTGTATTAAATAAAGTCTCCGTTACGAGAGAATGAATGCGGTCAAACATCAGGTGCTTTAATTGTAAGCGCTTTGGTCCCGTGTCTGCGAATTGTCCGAATGGAATCAGATGTTATGGGAGCGAAAGAGAAGGCGTTATGAAAGTGACGGTCCGTGGTACACAGCCAGAACAGGTCGGTTGGATCAACGATTTGGTGGAGAGGATCTACCGAGAGCATCCGGGTCAGGACTCCAACGAAGCGTACTGCCTATGCGAACTGCCGGAGAGCAGGGCCGGAAGTTCGTCAGGACTATGGCAGTTACCTGCGAACAACCAGTTGGATAGGGAACCTGTGTGTCATTGTCATGATACTTTTAGTTTAAGCTTCACACTTTTAGGGAATGAGTTAGATAGTCGGCCATATTTAGGTGTTAGGATTTTTGGAGTGTTTATGAAGGGTTTACTTGACTCGGACGCATCTGGGACTATATTAGGTAAACCAGTCTGGGATATTTTAGAATCATGGGGACTTCAACTAATTGGATCATCGATTACAAGAATTTCGCTTGCCGATGGAGAATAGATCGCGGTATGTGGCGTCGTATTTCTACCTATTTTCATTTTCCCAGGATGCTTAGCAAAAGTCCCCAATTGACTATAAAATTCCCCGCACAAATGAAATTTAAATACACTGATAATAAATATTACGCAATATGTTATTCATTTAATATGTTTTTTTTATTTCTTGATTTCTCTAATTTTCGAATGACATTTATTAGCTATTAAAAATTGAGAAAAAAATATTTGTTATTACCATATTTATTAATTAAGGTCCGGTTTTTCGGTGAAAGTTAGCTTAAATAAATATTTCAAAAGTCTATACACACTGAATAGAGATTTATTGCGCCAACCAACTACCAACTCCTTAACCGCTAAGTCGGTTGTTATTGTCAAAATGAAAAGAGTTGTAGTTTGTACTACAACCAATTTCGAACTATTTCAGAACAATTTAGTACAGATTTAGAACAATTAGGAGTGTGTATAGACTAATACTTCAAATGTATAGGCAGTTCCGCCAGCAAATTTGTAAAACATTCGGTTTAACCGAATGAAGTTAGTTGGTACAACTAACTTTTTAATTCTTCCAACCTCATGCCAAAAGAGGATTTTTCTGTGTGTAGTTCCAAATTAAAATATCCGAATTTCTTTAAACTTTACTGACAGATAGATAGATAATTAGTATTCAGTTAATATGAAATTTTAAATATATCTGAAATATTGACAATAATGTGACTGAAAAGGATAAACAAATTAATTATATTAATCTTGGCCCATTTTCAGGGCAATTTATGCAGATAAAAATATTTTGAATAGGAGCAAACTATTTTGTAAATTATAACTATAATGTAAATTATATTAATCTTGGCCCATTTTCAGGGCAATTTATGCAGATAAAAATATTTTGAATAGGAGCAAACTATTTTGTAAATTAAATTTAACCATTTAAATAAATGTGCAATTGTAAATACTTTTGATTTTTTAAAATTTGATTTTAACACATTTTTGTCACTGATATTTTTAGTTTCGAAATTTTAAATTTCCAATAATCGCAATCTTTAAAATACTGAAAACAATATTATTTTAACTTTTAATGGGCATGTCAAATTTGCAGGTCTTACATTAAGTAAAAATTTATCCGTTATTTAAAAACATAACATCAGATACATTCAAAATATGTTAAAGTATTTTATCTAGATCTAGAAATCGTATTTAATAGATTGTGTTCATTAGAATTCAAATTATGATCTCTCACATGATTGAAATATAGAGGTATGTTCCAGTATTCGATCGAATCCGATATAACCTGCAAAATTCTAAACAGACGACTTTGAACTTATTATTTTCCAAACAAATTGAAAGCGTTGAAGTCAAATCATCTAAAAGTAAGAACGTTTGTTTTAAAATTTTAATATGTAATTCTATAAAAAGTTGTGTATGCCATTATATTCCAATCATTAAAAATGGAGAAAACGTAACAGATCCTAATTTTAATTCCCCGCCAAAAGTGGACCATTCCCGGATTATAATAATAATAGTTTGGCACTACAGTTCTTTAAGAACTTACGCCGAGCTCTCTCACCATTTTTGAGCTGTGAGTGTTATATTTGTACTGAAAGTGGTGGTGGGACCTACAGTTTATTGCCGAATCCGAACGGCGGGTGAGAGCTTTTTCATAGGCAATGTTTTTACTCTCGGAGGTTTGCCATTTACTGCCGAGACGTAGCGCGGTATAGAAAAATGTTTCTATGAAAAGATGTTGTTAGCCCCAATCCAGGCTTGAACCGGGGACCTTTCGGCTCGCAGTCCAACGCACTAACCACTGAGCTACCGCGGCTACCCGATTACCCACTACGACCAAAATTCCCCACAAATTGGGGAATTCCCCTCCAGTTCGCATCACTGGTGTTCATAGAGTGCCTCGTAATTACGGATATACAAAACCACCTGATTTTAGGGGTTGACTTTTGGGCGAAATCGGGTATTGTGACGGACCCACGGAAGTGCCGCCAGTCGCTATGGTAACTGCGAGATCCGAATTCACCTCCAGAGAAACGATGGTGTTAGATCAGCAGGTAACAGACGCGTTTCAAGTTATGCCTCAAGGGCTGGGGTGTACGCACTTCGTCGAGCATAGGATCCGACCCATACAGAATGTGCTGCCTATTAAACAAAGGTATTACCCTGTGTCTCCCGTAATTCAAACACGAATTGATCAGGAGATCGAAGAAATGCTGAGAAGGAATGTAATCGAAGCATCTCATAGCCCGTGGGCATCACCGGTGGTTATGATCACGAAGAAAGATGGGACGTATAGGTTCTACGTTTATTATAGAGCACTTAATAAAAACACTGAGCGAGACAGTTACCCCCTTCCTTACATTTCAGCTACGCTTGATAAATTAAAGGAACCGCAATATCTATCCAGTCTAGATATTAAGTCTGCATATTGGTAAATTCCAGTTGAGGAAGAGTCGCGAGCGTTCACCGCATTTACAGAGTCGGGAAGAGGATTGTTTCAGTTTAAGCCAGGGGTAGAAACCGAAACTATAAAAAGAACGTTTGGCAATCGTTCCGAATTTGTTCCGTTCCGGAACGAACGAATTCAAAAGTTCCGAGCGCAAACGTTTCAGTCGGAACTTTTGCTCAAAAGTTCCGGCTCAAATGTTCCGACCGGAACTTTTGCATACAAAAAACGTTTGAATCGTTCCTATCGCCATAGGCACACAACCTGGTGCGTCATTGGAATTTTTTCGGGTGAATCACTTCCTGTGGGCCTAGATACGGATCCTGGTGCGTCATTGGAACTTTTTCGGGTGAATCACTTCCTGTGGGCCTAGATACGGATCCTGGTGCGTCATTGGAACTTTTTCGGGTGAATCGCTTCCTGTGGGCCTAGATACGGATCCTGGTGCGTCATTGGAACTTTTTCGGATGAATCGCTTCCTGTGGCCCTAGATACACAACCTGGTGCGTCATTGGAACTTTTTCGGGTGAATCGTTTCCTGTGGGCCTAGATAAGCGTCCTGGTTCGTCATTGGAACTTTTTCGGGTGAATCGCTTCCTGTGGGCCTAGATACGGATCCTGGTGCGTCATTGGAACTTTTCCGGGTGAATCGCTTCCTGTGGGCCTAGATACGGATCCTGGTGCGTCATTGGAACTTTTCCGGGTGAATCGCTTCCTGTGGGCCTAGATACGGATACTGGTGTGTCATTGGAACTTTTCGGGTGAACCGCTTCCTGTGGGTCTAGATACACAACCTGGTGCGTCATTGGAACTTTTTCGGGTGAATCGCTTCCTGTGGGCCTAGATACGGATCCTGGTGCGTCATTGGAACTTTTTCGGATGAATCGCTTTCTGTGGGCCTAGATACACAACCTGGTGCGTCATTGGAACTTTTTCGGGTGAATCGCTTCCTGTGGGCCTAGATACGGATCCTGGTGCGTCATTGGAACTTTTTCGGATGAATCGCTTCCTGTGGGCCTAGATACGGATCCTGGTGCGTCATTGGAACTTTTTCGGATGAATCGCTTTCTGTGGGCCTAGATACACAACCTGGTGCGTCATTGGAACTTTTTCGGGTGAATCGCTTCCTGTGGCCCTAGATACACAACCTGGTGCGTCATTGGAACTTTTTCGGGTGAATCGCTTCCTGTGGGCCTAGATACGGATCCTGGTGCGTCATTGGAACTTTTTCGGATGAATCGCTTTCTGTGGGCCTAGATACACAACCTGGTGCGTCATTGGAACTTTTTCGGGTGAATCGCTTCCTGTGGGCCTAGATACGGATCCTGGTGCGTCATTGGAACTTTTCCGGGTGAATCGCTTCCTGTGGGCCTAGATACGGATCCTGGTGCGTCATTGGAACTTTTTCGGGTGAATCGCTTCCTGTGGGCCTAGATACGGATCCTGGTGCGTCATTGGAACTTTTTCGGGTAAATCGCTTCCTGTGGGCCTAGATACAGATCCTGGTGCGTCAGTGGAACTTTTTCGGGGAATCGCTTCCTGTGGGCCTAGATACGGATCCTGGTGCGTCATTGGAACTTTTTTGGGTAAATCTCTTACTGTGGGCCTAGATACGGATTTTTTTTTTTTTTTTTTTTTACAAATTAACCAAGGCTCAGGGGATGCCCCCTATTCATGCAATGCACAGTGTTGATCGTAAGAAGGGATGATAGGTTAAATGGAGGGTGGAAAGATGGAGTAGTGTCGGTGAATGTTTGTTTTGAACTTGCCAATATCAAAAATGTCGGGAAAAACAGACGCAGGAAGATTGTTCCACAAACGTATCGTGCGACTGAAGACCGAATTCCCTTGGTAATGCGTGGTTCTATTGATTCGATGCCCGAGTAGAACGAGAGGACACACGACCTGGTGGAATCAGGCCATGTATTTCCCTCGAACACTTACCATTGTAATACCTATAGAACAGGCTTACACACCCTACGGTCCTTCGGTGCTCAAGAGAACCAATAGAGGATGAAATATTTTCATCCCCTATTAAATATATTGCTCGCTGTTGGATTCGATCCAGGAACTCCAAAGAAGATTTTGAAGCCCCTGCCCATATGTGCGAATTGTATTCCATCTTAGGCCAAATATAGGTGGTGTAGACAGTGCGCAAGTCAGCTGGAGTGAAGTATGTCTTACACCGTTTTAAAAAACCGAGGCACTTGGCCGCCTCTTTCGACACATCAAATATGTGATCATTCCAACGGAGATCACATTGAATTGATATGCCCAGAACGTCAAGAGCAGCTGACTCTGCAATATCCACAGCACCCATATTAAGGGGAGGTAGGGTTGAATCCATTCTTCTGTGAGACAACAGACAACATTGGGTCTTGCGTGCATTAAAATCAACTCTATTTGCAAGACCCCAATCCGAGATTGTTTTAAGGTCATTATTGAGTGTGTCATTCATAGTGCGTCTTTTACTCTCAATCTCCAAAGAGGTTGGGCGCTTTTTGAACGAGTTTGCTATCATCTGCAAAGGAATGGATTGGGTTCTGGGTCAATGACAGAAGGTCATTGATAAATACCAGAAATAGGGACGGGGATATGACGGAACCCTGCGGAACTCCAGAATTGATGAAATGTTGTTCCGAAAGAACACCATCCATCGCAACTCGTATTGAACGACCCTGGAGAAAACTCGATATCCATCGAGTAAAAGATTCACCAACACCATATGCAATTAGTTTTGAAACGAGGGCTTTATGCCACACTCGATCCTTGGAGATATCAAGAGCAACACCCTTGCTCTCCCCGAAAAGGTGAACACAATTATTCCACTTTTCGGATAGGACCGCCATCAAGTCACCTGTGGATCTGGTCCTACGGAAACCGTATTGTCGGTCACTGAGCAATTCGTTGTGCTCAAGATAGTTCACAAAGTGGAAGTTAATTACGCTCTCCATTACCTTGGAGAGTGCAGAGCATATTGCAATGGGTCGGTAATTGGCAGGGTTCGTGGCCTCGCCCTTTTTCGGAACTGGCTGGACATTGGCAACCTTCCAACAAGATGGAAAAACTCCTGTCGTGTAGGAGATGTTGAAAAGGTTACGCAACGGACAAGCCAGCGTTGACGCGCACTTCTTCAACACATGGGCAGATATGCCATCTGGCCCAGAGGCTTTGTTAATGTTGAGGTTTTCTAAAGCCATCAAGTCCCCTGTGGATCTGGTCCTACGGAAACCGTATAGTCGGTCACTGAGCAATTCGTTGTGCTCAAGATAGTTCACAAAGTGGAAGTTAATTACGCTCTCCATTACCTTGGAGAGTGCAGAGCATATTGCAATGGGTCGGTAATTGGCAGGGTTCGTGGCCTCGCCCTTTTTCGGAACTGGCTGGACATTGGCAACCTTCCAAAAAGATGGAAAAACTCCTGTCGTGTAGGAGATGTTGAAAAGGTTACGCAACGGACAAGCCAGCGTTGACGCGCACTTCTTCAACACATGGGCAGATATGCCATCTGGCCCAGAGGCTTTGTTAATGTTGAGGTTTTCTAAAACCTTTTTAACTGCCCGAGTTCGAAAATGTATCTCCGGCATTGCAGAAGAAACAGAATCGACGACAGGCAGTGGTTGATTACTATCTGGGAGCGTTGAATTATTTGCAAATAATTCTGCCAAGAGATTAGCTTTATCAACCGGGTCAGTGAAGGTCTGGCCATTCATACTAAGAGTTGGAGTAGACGATGTCGTCTGATTCTTCACCTTTTTTACAAATGACCAGAAATTTTTACTACCCCTGTGATAGAGTAGGACCTTTTTGCGCGCGTTTTGTTCGTGAAGAAACTTTTCGCGCGAGATCACGGCATTACAGCGATTCCTAGCCTGTATACGAAGTCTTTCAGTATCAGCATTCTTGTTAGAACGCCAAGTCTGAAAGGCATCCTCTTTCGAACTGACTGCAATCCTGCAAGTCTCATTAAACCAAGAGTGGTCCTTAGGTTTAATGCTAATTTTTTTAGAAGGTATGAAGGACCGCATACCTAATAAAATAATATTTTGTACCATTAAAGCCGCAGCATTTATGTCTCTGTCAGCGAAACACAATTTCCAATTAAAGTTGCGAAAAAAATCATTTAACGCAACCCAATTTGCTTTTTCGTAAAGCCATACATTCCTCTTCGGGGCTTTAATCGAAGAGGCGCGTAAACTAGAATACGAAAACTCAGCGGAAACAGTACAGTGGTCGGAATTACCAAGAGGTGCAAGGACTTTTACATCATATTTTTCATGATGTGAAGTCAGAAAAAGGTCTAGGACTTTTGGGCTTTGCCCGCCTATGCGTGGAATATACGTCGGCTTCTTCACCATTTGAGTGAGTTGGTTGCACTCGGCAAAAAGCTCAACATAACAACCCTCCTGTGTTGATAGACCCGAGTGGCTCAACCAAGTGGCGTTGTGCACATTAAAATCGCCGGCAACAACAATTTCACTGCCTGGAAATTGCTCCAATATATTTGAGATCGAATCAGATAAGGCATCCAGCTTATTACAGGTGGAAACCCTATCTAAATTCGGACTCCTATAAAGAAAGCACAAGTGCATGATGTGTGTTTGTATTTTGAATTTAACCCAAATAGTATTAAATTCGCTATCCGACACACTATGTTGTTGCTTCAGTTGATACGCAACGTCACTTCGGATAAAAAGAGCAAGGCCCCTATGGGCAGAGAATAATGGCAATAGGTGATAACCAGGTATTTGAAAATCCAGTGGATCTGCACCCTCATCAACCTGGGTCTCACCTAGTGCCCTTATCTGTGGCCTATGGATGGACACATACGCATATACCGAGAAAAAGTTCGCCCTTAGCCCACGAATGTTGCAAAAATCTATGCGAAATTTTTGCGACATTTTTTCTACTGGGCAACTTCTAAACAGACATACATACTACCAAGGCGCAGCAGTTGAAACAAACAGATGATAGCGTAAGTCAAGCCGTGGTGAGTGTTATGCCTTCACCACAGCATAGATTACGCACTCACTGCAGCCTCAACCGTGCGCGCTAGTAGCGTGGAGTAGGATGGGGGAGGGATGGGATACGTCAACAAACCTGTGCAATTGCAGCAAAGAGCATAGAAAAAGAGCATAGAAAAGGCAAGGACGCACCTGGATGCGTATCTAGGCCCACAGGAAGCGATTTACCCAAAACAAGTTCCAACGACGCACCTAGATGTGAATCCATACCCATTGGAACTTTTAAACGGAACGAATCAATCGTTCTTCATCGGAATGTTCTTTGTCGGAACGATTCAAACGTTTTTTGTATGGAAAAGTTCCGAGCGGAAAATTTAAGCCGGAACTTTTGAGCAAAAGTTCCTATTGAAACGTTTGCGCTCGGAACTTTTGCTTTTCCGTTCGCTCCGTTCCCAACCACTGGTTTAAGCGTATGCCATATGGACTTCACAATGCGCCCGCGACGTGGCAGCGGTTTATTGAAACCGTCATCGGTGCTGACCTTGAGCCACACGTTTTTTGTCTATTTGGATGACATAATTATTGTCACCAATTCTGATGAAAAACATGTTGATATTTTGAAAGAGGTCATTCGAAGAATTTCTTCTCCTGGACTGAGATTGAATAGGGAAAAATGTAATTTTTACCTTCCTTCCCTACAGTACCTTGGTTATGTTGTTGATCGCCATGGTCTGCATGTGGACCCCGAATAAGTTGAGGCAATGTTAAAGATTCCGGCGCCGAGAAATGTTAAACAGGTCCGATCATTCGTGGGCACATTGTCATGGTATCGCAGGTTCGTTTCTAGATTCACTGACCTCGTAAAACCCTTGATTGATCTCCTTAAATAGAACAAGAAGTTTTATTGGTCACCAGAATGCGAAAGTAGTTTTCTAAAAGCAAAGGAGTGCTTCGTAACGGCTCCAGTATTGAGCTGTAATAATTTTCATTTTCCTTTTTTGATTCAGACAGATGCGTCTGATTTTGGTGTCGGCGCAATCTTAACTCAACGATTTGAAGATGGAGAGAAGGTAATTTGTTACTTAAGCAGGTCACTTAGTCCATGTGAAAGGAAATATTCTTACACTGAAAATGAGTGCTTAGCTGTCTTATGGGTCGTCGAGAAGTTAAGGCCATGTATAGAGGGCGTGCATTTCACGGTCATTACTGACCATTATTCGTTGGTGTGGCTGAATAAATTTGAAGGCCCCTATGAAAGACTCGCGAGGTGCTCCATAAAACTACAACAATATGACTTCGATCATGTGGTGCCGGACATGCTGTCAAGGAGTGTCCGAGTCGTTGGAGAGATTGCCAATGTCTCGTCAGATTCTTGGTTTGAAACAATGTTTCAATGGGTAGAAAATGATCCAATAAAGTATGCCGCGTGGCAACTAGGAAACGGCGCTTTATACAAGAATATAAAATCAGGAGCTCAAGGTGCATTAGACAATACATATCGATGGAAGAGAGTATTACCTAGGGAGGAACGCAAAGGAGCTCTTCGTGAACGTGAACTCGTTAGCCGGTCACATGGGGGTAAGAAAGACATACGCAAGGATATTAGAAAAATATTATTGGCCGAAGATGAAATCAGAGGCCTGCTGGTTGCATGATGGAAAGAACCAAGGATTTGGAACCTTGGGAGATGATTTGCGTTGATTTGGTGGATTCTTTGGTTCATGGCTATAGTTATATACTAACCGAGGTGAACTACTTTTTTCCTCTTTTGTTTCCGTTGCGCACTGCATCAGCTAATTAGAAAAAAATGTCTTCTTACTATTTGGCGGTCCATTGTGTGTGATAATGGGCCTCAATTTCGAAGTAAAGAACCGCGAGTTTTTTGTTCTTCATATGGGGTGAGCTTGAGATTCACCGCGCATTACCACCCGCAAGTAAATCCCGCAGAACGGATCAATCAAATTGCATATATTTCTGAGAATCATAGAACTGGGATTCTCACCTATCAAAGGTAGCTTGCTGCATACGCACAGTTAGTCACGACGTTTTAGGCGTCTCGCCATATTATGTGAATTTCGGAAGGAATATGGCAATTCAAGGAGACAGGGATTATAGACGAAGGAATGATTTTGATGTAGAAACGGTTACTAGTGATGGAGGGCCGAACAAATGTCAATTCTTCGAAATGAAATTGGGCAAAAATTGAAGGCAGCGAACGCAAAAATGACTAAAGGCTAAAGGCTTTACGACATAGAGATGTTCAGTACGTTCCCAACGAACTCGTATGGAGACGCAACTTTGTTCTATCTGATGCCGCCAACTATTATGCTGCTAAATTAGCTCCAAAATTCATGGGTCCTTTTAGAATTAAAAAGCGGGTGTCTCCTTGGACCTATGTATTGGAGGATGGGAATGGTAAAGAAAAGGGGACGTGGAATGTGCGGAACCTGAAGCCACACTATGATGACCGTCATGACCCCGACAGATTTTGATCTCATATTTTTTTGAAATTCGAATGGTGGGACCAAGCAACTTTCGTGGAAGTGAGGGTGGGGTTGTCGCTTTATAAAACGCAATAAAATTGTGTACGTTCATGTGTTGCAGTGGCATACGGAGGGGACAGTCTCATCGTGATATTGTTTGATTACACTGTTCTACAAGAATTTTCCAAAGAAATGAAACTTATCATTTCTGGTCTCCTGATTCTTGCTGCATACTCGGAATTTTCCCTATACGTCGATATTTTGCACAAAATCGAGTCAAAGTTTCAAAAAAAGGTAATTTTTGGTACTTTATATCGCAAGTTATCGCACGATTTCGACATGTAGCAGATGCAAACTTTATCACAAAATAAATTATGAACCTTGCCCTACGGATAATTGGCAAAAAAATCTGTGTCCAGATATTTGTTTTTGCGAACAATCAAAAAGAAATTTGTGTTACCAAAAAAAGTGTGTCGGGAGAGTAATTTAGCACAATTCTCTAAGCCCTCTTAAAAAACATTTAAATAGTTCGCAATGTGTTTGCTGTCAAAATTTCGAAAAATTGTTTTAAATTTTATATTACTGAAAATTTTCGGAATTTTCTTAAAATTTGTTTATGAAATATTTGATTAAAATGGAGGGAATTGCAAGCAGAGATATACAATTTCATACTGTTGTAAAGTAGTGATGCTAGGTGCAAAATCGAACAAAATCCTTACCATCTGATGTCCGCATAATGAGGAAACATGATAGGGAAAATTGCACTGCGTAATCTCCTGGTGTGTATTTGATTCGGCAGGCTTTAAATTGGTATGTAATATAGATCCTTCTGAGCGACTGAACTGAAATTTTTGAAAATTTGACATGAAAAAATAAAAAAATGCAACACCCTACAGCTACTCATTATTAAATTTAAATTTATAATATTGTTTGTATTGAATATTTTATTTTAATAAATGGCTAACATAATATTTTAACTAAAATTATAAAAATTAAAGCATTGCTTAAATTACATTTCCCACATAACTTAGCACCGTAGATTATTTGTATTTCAAAATATATAGGAATTCCGATCATTTTAACATTTTTCAAACGATAAAAATCTCACTTTTTGATAGCAAGCATCAGCACTCTAAAAATCTTTCAAAAACATTTTTTTTCACTCGTTCTCGAAAAGCAATGCTGAAAATGAAATGAAAAAATTTATGCTATATT
The DNA here is from genome assembly GCA_951804985.1 of Dryomyza anilis. Taxonomy (NCBI): domain Eukaryota; kingdom Metazoa; phylum Arthropoda; class Insecta; order Diptera; family Dryomyzidae; genus Dryomyza; species Dryomyza anilis. The sequence continues at coordinate 40,443,338 of OX638130.1, read as the reverse complement.
ATGTTCATGTTATTATGTTCAAAATTTGCAACATGTCTAAAAATTGTACATTTACAAACCCCATGTCCCATTTTTCCCCTGCTTTTTTCCCTCTATGAAAATATTCTTCTGACTTAGCTACATTATTCATTTATCGAGAAACATGTTTGTATTACGTATTTTAAATTTATAAACATATTTAACTATATTAAAACAATTATATTGGAAATTTTAGCATTTTCAGAATACCTACAACCGCCCTGGGTACGGGCTTGATATGCTGAAGTGATCCATAATGGCATTTTTATACCCTACACTAAGAGTGAAAGGGTATATTCAGTTTGGTACGCCGTTTGTAACACCCAGAAGGAAGCACCTCCGGTATGGAAAAGTATATATATTCTTGATCAGAATGACCTCCTGAGTTGATTAAGCGATGTCCGTCTGTCCGTCTGTCTGTCCGTCTGTCTGTCTGTCCGTCTGTCTGTTGAAATCCCTACTACTTTTAAAATTGAAGAGCTAGATAAATGAAACTTATAACTTAGACTACTAATATACCTACGCTGTATGTGCGAAAAAAATTGGCGAGATCGGTCCATTGTGACCTATGATCCGACCACTTATGTTCAAATACCTCATATAAAATGTACATATAAAGATCAATTTTCATGTATACGTGCTTAGGTAAACTTTTTTGGTCAAATATATATTGATATCATGCTCAAATGCATGATAATAATGTTTTCCGGCGAAAAGACTTGTGGTTCACAAAAAAAAAAATCCAAATTCGGTACACCTACCCATTTGTAAATATGGGTATCAAATGAATGGAAATTCTTCAGAGATTGAATGTTTGTAGTTATTTTCAGGATTCGTATACCCTGGTGACCTATATATCACTTTGAATGGTAACCACACATATGTGTAGGGTATTTATAGTCGGCTTAGACCGACTATAATTTTGATAATCCTAACTATCATAATTACACCTACTTTAAAATTTCCCATGTGATCTAACCTTCCCAACTGGTTTTCTTTAATTTTCACAATTCATATGCGTCACGAAAATCTGCCATTCATTAAAATAAAATGTTCAATATATATTACTACAACAGCCCCTACAAAACAATATTATAAATTTAAATTTAATAATGAGTAGCTGTAGGGTGTCGCATTTTTTTATTTTTTCATGTCAAATTTTCAAAATTTTCAGTTCAGTCGCTCAGAAGCATTCGTTTACGACGGATGTGTATTACATATTTTTTTAACCAATTAAAGTCTGCCGACTCAAATATACACCAGGAGATTACGCGTGCAATAGTCCCTATAATGTTTCCTCATTATGCGCATACAGGAGGTAAGGATTTTGTCCGATTTTGCATCAGTACATTACAACAGTTTGAAATTGTATATCTCTGCGTGCATTTCCCTCCAAATATTTCATAAACAAATATTAAAAAATATTCCGAAAATTTTCAGTAAAATAAAGTTTAAAACAATTTTTTTAAATTTTGACAGCAAACACAATGCGAACTACTATTAAAATGTTTTTTTAAGAGGGCTTAGAGAATTGTGATAAATTACTCTCCCGACACACTTTTTTGGTAACACAAATTTCTTTTTGATTGTTTGCAAAAACTAATATCTGGACACAGATTTTTTTTTTGCCAATTATCCGTAGGGCAAGGTTCATATTTTATTTTGTGATAAAGTTAGCAACTGAAACATGTCGAAATCGTGCAATAACTTACGATATAAAGTGCCAATCAGGAGACCGAAATCTACCAGAAATGATACGTTTTATTTTTGTGGACGCCAACAACCCTCAATTTGTAGAACAGTGTTATTGTAGTTATAATTATTCCTAGATTTTTCTGTAAAATTGTGGTGTTTATTCTAGTCCCCGGGGCCCAAACCACTTGTGGGGATCTGCACTGAGTCGGGCCATAGTTTGCAACACTGGTGTCCCAAAGTGGACTGTCATGACACTTATATTTTTTCGTTTTTTTTGTTTTTGTTTTATTCAAAATGCTGCAAAAATATGCTAGAACGCCGTATAACATATTTTATTAAATAGGTGTGACCAAAACACCTATATTTGAATAAAATCTTCCGAGAAAAAGAAAGATGTGTCTGGGGAATATGGCTGAACAAAGTCCAAAAATTTGTCATTGGGACTGTGTAAAAAAAGTACGTTTGCTGCCCGGTTTAAAGCGGCGAGTCGAAAGACAGTTCGGAGAAGACAGCAAAAGTGTTCAGATCGTGATCTGAACATAGATTTTGGGTGGATCTTTTTGATTGGTGTTGCTATTTTGTGGCCGGATCAGACGTGGATCCATTAAATCTGGTGCCGAAATTGAAATATAGCGGACCAAATAAGTATCGAAAGGAAGTATTCCTTTTTTTTCGTTATTGTTGTGTTGTTAATCGTGTTATGTCTTTTGTGCGCAGTTAGTCTGTCCCCGGGTTACACAAACAGCTTTTGGGGCCCGTGTCCATCATATTTCGTGCGACAGTTTTTTTTTCTTTTATCCTTATTTTTCATTACCCCCTTTTTTGATATTAGTGTTTTTAATTTGTTTTTAGTTATAATATAATATTTAACGTAATAATTTTTAATGTCCCGTGTACGTTTTTCGAGCGGCTGAAAGATATAACACTTAGTTACTATATCTGTTAGATTCGCAAGAATCGTGTGAGGTCTCCAATTAATTTATTTTGGGTCCGCAATTCAAGTATGCAAAAAATCATTTAATTAGTAAATAGGAATTTTACATTCAACCTCTGAACCCGCCCCATCCTCCGACTGAGCAGGTGGCAACGCTTCTATCACGTGTCAAAGTGTCAATTTGACACTAAATGTTGTGCAAACATTTTTGGCGATAAAGTCCACAAAAAACTAAAAGTAGACTGCACAATTCGTGATATGATACAACAGCTTTTAGTCGTACACTTTTTTAATATTGTTCATGCATAATATTTTTCATTCATTTACAGCCTATCTATAACGTGTCAATGTGTCAATTAGACAATACATCGCCACGAGTTTATTCTGCCATTTGCTGAAAAAATGTTTGGCGATAACGTCCACATAAAACTAAAAGTAGACGGACAGTGCACAACAGCAGTTAAATTCGTGATATGATACGACAGCTTATAGTCTTACACTTTTTAATATTTTTCATGCATAATATTTTTCATTCATATACAGCTTTGGCCAATAGTTTAGGCACCCTAACATGGTGCCCATATATCCATTGTCATTTTTTGAAAACCCCTTTAATTGTACAATTATGAATTATTAAGGACCTACTCAACATATTTCGTCATCTTAATGAGTGCCGATATTTGGAAATTACTTAATATATACATAAACGAAATACAAGTTTTTTTAAATTTTGTATTCTTATGAAAAATTGTTAAATCTAAAATTGCGGTGTGATTCGTGTCACTGTTTTTAATCCTAAATATTTTATTTGAATGGTAAATTACTGATATGGGTAAACAAAATGGAATAACGAAGCAACAGCGTATAAAAATACAGATTTTGCATGAAGATGGGTTAAGTCAGATGAAAATTGCAAGAATGGTACACTGTTCCCGATTTGGTGTTCAATGAACTATAAATCGTTTTAAGGATACTGGTAGGCATAATTCCACAAAGAGATGTGGTCGGAAACGCGTTACAAAATGTCGAGAAGACCGAAATTTGTTTCGAGATGTGTTGAAATCTATATATATATATATATATATATATATATATATATATATATATATATATATATATATATATATATATATATATATATATACATATATATATATATATATATATATATATATATATATATAAATATATATATATATATATATATATATATATATATATATATATATATATATATATATATATATATATATATATAAATATATATATATATATATATATATATATATATATATATATATATACATATATATGACCCCCATGACCCCCAAAGGGGGTCAAAAACCCCATTTTCGAAAAAAATATTTTGTGAATGACAAAATGCATTTCATAACGTCAGCCATATATATAATGGGGTTTTTGACCCCCGTTGGGGGGACCTGGACCACTCCAAAGGGTACCATTAGCCTTCTAATGATGTCCGATATCGATTTCCGAAATAAAAAAATTTGGGTCATAAATGGGTTTTTGACCCCCTTTTTGGGGTAATGGACCACTCCAAATGGTACCATTAGTCTTCTAATGAGGCTTGCTATCCCTTTCCGCAATTGGGGGGGTCATATATATATATATATATATATATATATATATACATATATATATATATATATATATATATATATATATATATATATATATATATATATATATATATATATATATATATATATATATATATCGAAAATACTCGATTTCATACGAGTATTTTCGAGAAGCCCGGGTATCCGGGCGCTCGAAAGCCCGGGTAATACCCGGGTAGTTTAAATACTCGAAAAACCCGGTTATTAAATGTTCGAGCTACCTGGGTAGTTCGCAAAACCCGGGTAGTTTGTTCGTTCGTTTGTTCGAGCTATTCGAGTAGCTCGTTTGTTCGATTAGCTCGATTGCTCGATCGTTCTTCGAGTAGCTCGTTCGTTCGTTCGTTTATTCGATTGACGATTGTTCATTTGATCGCTTGTTAATTTGTCTGTCCGTTCGTTTGCTTGATGTGAGAGTTGGTCGGAAGTGGTTGGAAAAATGTGGGTGGACAAAAGTGGGTGGGTGGGCAAAAGTGGGCGGAAAGTGATAAAAAGACCGAAAAAATTTTATTGCAGAAATCGGTAGCAGACTTCAAGTGAAATCGAATGGTACCACTCTCAGTGGTCCCTGACCACCAAAAGGGGGTCAAAACCGCATTTATGACCCAACAATTTTTATTTCAGAAATCGATAGCGGACACCATTAGAAGGCTAATGGTACCCTTTTGAGATGTCTCTGACCCCCAAAAGGGGGTCAAAACCGCATTTATGACCCACAAATTTTTATTTCAGAAATCGATAGCGGACACCATTAGAATGCTATTGGTACCCTTTGGAGTGGTCCATGACCCCCAAAGGGGGTCAAAAACCCCATTTTCGAAAAAAATATTTTGTGAATGACAAAATGCATTTCATAACGTCAGCTATATATATCTGCAAATTTTTTTTCGAAAATGGGGTTTTTGACCCCCTTTGGGGGGACCTGGACCACTCCTTCTAATGATGTCCGCTATCGATTTCCGAAATAAAAAATTTGGGTCATAAATGGGTTTTTGACCCCCTTTTGGGGGTCAGGGACCACTGAGAGTGGTACCATTCGATTTCCCTTGATGTCTGCTACCGATTTCTGGAATAACATTTTTTTCGGTCTTTTATCACTTTCCGCCCACTTTTGCCCACCCACCCACATTTTTCCAACCACTTCCGACCAACTCCCACATCAAGCAAACGAACGGACAGGCAAATTAACAAGCGATCAAATGAACAATCGTCAATCGAACAAACGAACGAACGAGCTACTCGAATCTCGAACAACGAACGACCAATCGAGCTACTCGATCAACGAACGAGCAATCGAGCTACTCGAACAAACGAGCTACTCGAATAACTCGAACAAACGAACGAACAAATTACCCGGGTAGCTCGAACATTTAATACCCGGGTTTCTCGAGTATTTGAACAACCCGGGTATTACCAGGGTAGCTCTAAAAACCCGGGTACCCGGGCACCCGGGTAATCGAGAGCTCTGTTAATTGAAAACTTGAGAAAAAATTTGATAGAATCAGGGATTACAAAGAAAAGACATCAGATTTTTGGAACCGGAACCGTTGTTAAAAATATATGTGGAACCGGAATCGGAACCCATTTAATTTGTTTGGTTGAACCGGAACCGGTATTTCGAAAATCTTCTAACCAGATCCGGATCCAATAATCCAAAGGGGTTTAGTCCCTGAAAGATGTGTCTGGGGAATATGGCTGAACAAAGTCCACAAATTTGTCATTGCGACTGTGTGAATACGTTTGCGGCCCGTTTTTAATCGGCGAGGTGAAAGACAGTTCGGAGAAGACAGCAAAAGTGTTCAGATCGTGATCTGAACAGAGAATTTGTATGGATCTTTTTGATTGGTGTTTCTATTTTGTGGCCGGATCAGACGTGGATCCAGTGGATCGTGGATCCGGGTCAGACGTGTGGCCATTGGTGCCGACATTGGAAGATACCCAGGCCGGACCAAATAAGTATCGAAAGGAAGTATTCCTTTTTTTTCGTTATTGTTGTGTTGTTAATCGTGTTATGTCTTTTGTGCGTATTTAGTCTGTCCCCGGGTTTCCAGTGTTACACAAACAGCTTTTGGGGCCCGTGTCCATCATATTTCGTGCGACAGATTTTTTGTTATCTTTATTTTTCATTACCACCCTTTTTTTAATGTTAGTGTTTTTAATTTGTTTTTAGTTATAATATAATATTTAACGTAATACTTTTTAATGTCCCGCGTACTGAGCCCAATTTTTCGAATGGGTGAAAGATATATATAGAACACTTAGTTACTATATCTGTGAGATTCGCAAGAATCGTGTGAGGTCTTCAATTAATTTATTTTCGGTCCTCAATTCAAGTACGCAGCAAATCATTTAATTAGTAAATAGGAATTTTCCACTCAACCTCTGAACCTGCCTCTTCCTCCGACTGAGCAGGTGGCAACGCTTCTATCACGTGTCAAAGTGTCAATTTGACACTATATCACCACGAGTTTTTATTCTGCCATTTGCTGCGAAAATTTGATTCTACTTTTTCTATCAACTCAAACACGACCTAACGTAAAGTTGCGATTTGGCCTAATGTTTTTTGTAAACAATTTTTATAAATTCTAAAATGTAGTTGGATAGACATACTTTAGTTGGTTTATACGGGTAGCCTGGTTTTGCTTTGCTGTTTTTCCATTTGATGTTCTTTAGTTGCCGTTTTATGTTTAAATTTGATCTCAGCCATGATTTCCAAATGTTCGTAAACAAATTATCCAATAATGAATAATTATTTGGTACTTCCTTCACAATGTTTCTCATTGTGAACACATCGATTCTAAAAGTATATAGCAAATAATTAAATAATATGTTAATAAATTGAAAAAATATATTAATTATTCAGTGAAAATACATTCACGTATAAAAATTAATTGTTTTTAATTTTTACTTATTCGGATTATGTATTTTCAAATTATAAATTCATTTTGGAATATTTCTGGCTGCATAAAATTACTGTCAATATTTCACGAACTAATATGAAAAAAAAAAAATTTTTGTTCAAATATATGAATGATATCAAGAGGACGAGCGAAATAACTTTCGTTTAAGGTTTCTTTAGTTTTATTTTCACATTTTTTTATTGTGAAATTTTATGAAAAAAAGGTAATAGATTTTATTACATATATAAAACATGTTGAGTAGACTGACAATAGTTTTTCATGATTTTGAATCGAGAAAAGGTCTTTTAACTGTCCGAGTCTTTTAATATAAAAAAAACGCGAGAGAACTTGTTTAATCAGTTTTAATTTGTTCAGAAGTGTTTGTTTATCAAACGATATCTTAGAGACTATAATCTTTGTTACAGAAAATGTGTATATCAGTAAACACGCGCGCCATCGCGGAAAATAACTTTAACTAAATATAAAGACATCAGTATACATCAATACTCCGAATTTTAGTTAACAGTTTTTTAAATATAAATTCAATGCTTAATTTTATAGATTGTTTATTTTTTTTAAATAAAATTTAAAAAAAATATTAATCAAAAACAACATTAATATTTTTGACAACGACTTAAAAACGTCTTTCCTAAATTTTTCACGGATGAAATGATATCGCACATTAATGTGTTTGTGAAATTGAAGGTTTTTGATCAAACGATTTGTACTCTGACAATTCACGTAGAAAAACGGAGCGTCAATGTGATTTTGCAACAGCTCTGCCAGAAGAGATTGCCCCCATATCAGCTCTTTAGTGGCATGCGACGCTGCCATGTAATTGGACTCGGTTGTTGACAACGCCACCGATTTCTGTCTTTCAGAACCCGAGCTGATGACATCATAACCCGACGTTGAGTACGCTGTCTTCTTGCAACCGGCATAATCCCTGGCACTATAACCGCAAAATGTTAAATCATGTCCACCTTGGAAATAGATGCCCAGACATGACCCTTTATGGACTTCAGAATGCATTTTATTGCATTCACGTGCTCCTCAGCCGGATTCTCAATATATCTGCTGTTATTTCCTACTGCAAAACTGATATCAGGTCGTGCCCTCACAACTAAATATATTAAACTGCCTACTGCTTCACGATATGGAAAATTTATTTTACCTTTTGCTTTAAAATCGCTAAAATACTTTGAGCAGTCTGATGGTGTCGCTACTGCATTGACATTTTCCAGGCCAAAACGATGAAGTATCTTCTTTGCATATGCTTGCTGGTTTACGTGAATTGACCCATCTGATTGCTGCTTGATCTCGAGCCCTGGAAAACATGTTGCCTCGAAAACTTTAATTTCGAACTAGTTTCGTAGATGTCAATTTCTTGTATAATTCTTGTAAGAATTGTGCTGTGTTAAACCAAACTAAAATATCAATGTTCTGATAACACAGTGCAGCAAAATATACCATCTTCCGATTTGATAACGATTTTAGGGTAACGTGGAGTCGCTGATTTCGGATCTGAAGTTTTGCTCCATCAGCTCTGAGTTCCTCACAATTTGCGTTCAAATATGATCAATTAGGGTGTTTAAAGACAGTACTCAAAATAATTTAATTCAAAATTTAATTTAATTTCAAAAGATACATGTTAGGTTTCTTTAGCAATGATATTTATCATAAACAGGCTCAATTTTTTTTTTTTACTTTGGCAACATCGTCCCAACACTTTTTTATAACCCCCGTTTTGTCGAATTTTAACCCTACTATTACAAATTTTGAAAAATGTTTTTAATTATGATTTGAAATACCATAAAAATGATTTTGGACATGTACACTGGAGTATGAGGTTCTCCTGGACATGTCCAAACCGCACCATGATGACCTTGGACAATTTTTTTTTTTCATTATGATTTAAAATGTCATAAAAATGATTTTTGACATGTACACTGGAGAATGAGGTGCTCCTAGATATATCCATGATGACCTTGGACAGAATTTTTTTTTGCTTTTATTATGTTTTGAAATACCCAGGATGACAAGATGACATTGGACAAAAAAAAATGTTTTTCATTATGTTTTGAAATGCCTTAACAATGATTTTGGACATGTACACTGGAGGATGTGGTGCTCCTGGACATTGTCCTGGATGACACTGGGCAAAAAAAATGTTTTCATTATGTTTTGAAATGTCATAAAAATGATTTTGGACCTGTACACTGAAGGATGAGGTGCTCCTGGACACGTCCATGATGACCTTGTAATTTTTTTTTTTTCATTATGTTTTGAAATGCCATAAAAATGGGTTTGGATATGTACACTGGAGAATGAGGTACTCATGGACACGTCCATGATGACCTTCTACAAAATTAATTATTTTTTTATTATGTTTTGATATAAAAAAGATTTTGGACGTGTCCATGAGAACTTCATCATAATAAATAAAAAACAAAAACAAAAACAAAAAAAAAAAAAAATGAAGCAGTATTTTGAAGCTGGCGAACGTCGTCGTTAATGGCACCAAAGGTGGCTCAAGTGACAACTAGTGAACATTTTGAAACACTAAATTTTCAATGGAAAAAGTCTGAAGCAAAGTCGCGTCGTGCAATATCAGGGTCATGCCCAGAGTTCGTAATATATCCCTCAAACATATTTATCAATTTATATCCCTCACAAAATAAGGGATATAAATAGTTGAAAAAAAATATCCATCATGAGCGTTATTTTTATTTTCATCATTGATGAGAAAAAATATATCGCTCAATGATCGAAATTAATTCTAATCTCAAAAGTACTCATCATTGATAATGAATATGATCGAAATTAATTCTAATCTCAAAAGTACTCATCATTGATAATGAAAATAATTTGTATCTTAAATTTTTCTCATCATTGAATGATGAGAAAAAGCATAACGTCGTGAATTCTCATGATTTGAAGATGAAAATAAATTATGTGAAAAGATGAAAAAAATGGTGAGAAAAAAGATAAGCAAAGATGGAAAAAATGATGAGACAAATGATTAGAAAAATATGAGGACAAATGAGAGATTGGACTAGGGAATATAATTTGTACCTGTTTTCGTAATCCCGGGATTTCGGGATTGAACACTTTTCAATCCCGGGATTAGTTCAAAATACAAGTAATTTTGAAAAATATTTGTTTTACTCCATACTCAAACCATAATTTGACTTTTTTAGTTATTTTTAAAGCATATAAGATATAATAACTGGAACACCACTGAAACGCCAACGGTTCTATTTTGAGAAAACTTGACAGCATTCGATTGAACTGAATAGAACTAGCTTTTGATCTGGTTCTAGTTGTTTCTTGGTGTTTTTTTTTATAGAATATAGAGCTTTGGCTCTAGATCACACGCCACGTGAACACAGTTAATGATTAACCGGAACTTAGTTTAAAGATAATAGATATTGTCTAAACTAACGATAAAAATAACTAAACTGCTGGTAGTTTTCTATATTTTGAAATTTGCTATTTTAACCATTTTTCGTCGAAAATCAAAATAAATTACATATTGTGAGTTTTATACACAAGATAGTCATTATCAGATTTCTTCTCAAAAAGTTACGAAAAAGAAACAATTAGTATGCAATAATAATTAATAATAATTTTGTTGCATTATGTTTATAAAAAAAAAAAACAGAACACAAATTAGGTAAAGGGACCAAATATTTAAAAGTACAACCAATAAAAAAAGTTTGTAATATCAGTTGTGAGTTTGACTATGTTCAAACCCCATAAACTATTTATATTATGATATCAAACAAAATATTTCAAAAATGGTCATAAAATTTTCGAATTTATTTCCAAATATGTATTTAAAAACTTATTTGAATTTTAGCATTTCTGTATATATTAAAATTTGTCTACACAGTAAAATAACAATTGGGTTAAAAGTTTTTAGTTTCAAAAAAAATATAATAAATCGAATCAAATAAAACGTATAATAATGCAATGTCAAAATTTCTCTAAGTTATTATTGGTATCTAGTACCTAATTTTTTAATCTCATTGATTTATCTCGTATATAAAACTTTGGTTTTAGCTTTTAAAAATTGGGATAAATTAAATTCATTAATATTATACTAAATTTTATATCATGTTTTGTATTGAGAGCTCTGGAATGAATTTTATATCGTGTCGTTTGCAGTACTATTACAAAATAGTGATGCTTTTGCCAATCCCTAAAATCCCGGGATTAGTACTTTTTAATCTCGGGATTTTCGGGACTAGAAAATGATGGGAATCCCGGGATTGAATTCCCTAAATTGGACACATCCGATTACTACTGGATGATATGTTAGCAAAGGTCTATTGTCCATTGGAAGATGAGGTGCTCTTGGACATGTCCAGGATGACCTTGGACAATTTTTTTTTTCAATATATTTTGAAATGCCTTAAACATGATTTGGACATGTACACTGGAGGATGAGGTTCTCCTGGACATGTCCATGATGACCTTGGACACATTTTTTTTTTTATGTTTTAAAATGCCATAAAAATGATTTTGGACATGTACACTGAAGGATGCGGTGCCAAGTGGGCGGATTCGCCTTTTTCCACCAACTTTTCGAAAAGATCAAAAATATCAAAAATATCAAAAAGATCAAAAATATCGAAAAGATCGAAGAGATGAAAAGGATCGAAAAGATCAAAAATGTTTGATCTCTGTGATTTTTGTTTTTTTTATCTTTTCCATTGTCGACCCCTCTATCGATTTTTGCAATAAAAACGTCCATGAGCACCTCATCCTCCAGTGTACATGTCCAAAATCATATTTATTTCAAAACATAATAAAAACAATAAAAAAATTTGTACAAGGTCATCATGGACGTGTCCATGAGAACCTCCTCATCATATGAAGTATTAACATTATTTTAAATATACGCCTTAGCGCCATTGAAGGATTTATAGAGGCTACTAGGCAACTATAATTACTTTTTGATTAAAATGTTTAATCTATACAATTCATATAAATAACGACAGAGAATCTTTAAACACATACAGCCTAACCAATAAACGAAATAAAGTCGACACTAAAAAAGATAGTATTAGGTTTTTGACAAATAAATATTAGAAAAAATTGTCAGAAAAGCTGATACTATCTTTAGAGTCAACTTTATTTCGTTTATTGGTTAGGCTGATATTATACAATTTTAATCAAAAAATGTTAAAATTAACCAGTTGGGAAGGTTAGATCACATGGGAAATTTTAAAGTAGGTGTAATTATGATAGTTAGGATTATCAAAATTATAGTCGGTCTAAGCCGACTATAAATACTATACACATATGTGTGGTTACCATTCAAAGTGATATATAGGTCACCAGGGTATACGAATCCTGAAAATAACTACAAACATTCAATCGCTGAAGAATTTCCATTCATTTGATACCCATATTTACAAATGGGTAGGTGTACCGAATTTGGATTTTTTTTTTTGTGAACCACAAGTCTTTTCGCCGGAAAACATTATTATCATGTATTTGAGCATTATCAATATATATTTGACCAAAAAAGTTTACCTAAGCACGTATACATGAAAATTGATCTTTATATGTACATTTTATATGAGGTATTTGAACATAAGTGGTCGGATCATAGGTCACAATGGACCGATCTCGCCATTTTCGCACATACAGCGTAGGTATATTAGTAATCTAAGTTATAAGTTTCATTTATCTAGCTCTTCAATTTTAAAAGTAGTAGGGATTTCAACAGACAGACGGACAGACAGACAGACGGACAGACAGACAGACGAACAGACAGACAGACGGACATCGCTAAATCGACTCAGGAGGTCATTCTGATCAAGAATATATATACTCTTCCATAACGGAGATGCTACTATTGGAAGAACATAAGTTGCAAAATCAGTATAAAGGCTCAAAGTTGAGTATCTTATTGGCAATTTAAATGCTTTGTTCTGAGCAGACTGTAAACTTTGTAATGATTTGCTTTAACAGTAGGAAGATACGATAAGTGGCCATGTACTAGAGGTTAATAAATCAGAATTTTCACCCTTTAACTTAATTTGTTTTTAAATTTGTAAAGAACTACAACTGCTGATGATATTTTTGTTTATAAATATTGTATGTGCAAGTTCCATGAAAGATTGTGAATGAAATGGATACCCAAGTATTTTACAGTATCTGATCAAATATTTCTTCTCCATTAACAAATACGTTTAAATTCCCATCTAATCCCTAGTAGAAATTTGGTAAGGGCTATACTCATGAACTGATCATGTCATTATTTGAGATGATCGGGTTATGACGAGGCCCAAACAAGGTACAATTCATGGGCACGATGTCCTTGTAACGCAGTGCCCTGATCATGTACTCACCTAAGGCCATGATCATGAACTGATCAGGTAATTCCCCATTTCATTATTTACCCAACCATTGCCTTGTCAGAGCCCGAGCATAAAAATGTTTTCATTATAAAAACCCTACACATACCCTATGAAATAAAATTCAGTATTAAATGTAATACAGTGTATTTAATAAAAGAATTTTATACATATTTATATATAAAAGATTTATAGGAATATATCAATGAAATCAAATTAATGATTCATTTTTTGATTCACATATGAAAATTACAACATATATCAATTTATGAAAAATAAATTTATCAGTCTAATGCCCGTAACTTCAACGAGTAGATATCTATAGGTGTTCGTACCGAACAGATATCTCTTACCTATCCGGTGTTTTTACTCCTTAACTATGCATTGAAGTTACGGAATTTTGCTTATACGGTAGATAACTAAGCACCAGTAGATATCTATTCGTTGAAGTTACGGGCATAAGTTTGGTTTTTATACCCTACACTAAGAGTGAAAGGGTATAGGGTATGTAACACCCAGAAGGAAGCATCTCCGGTATGGAAAAGTATATATATTCTTGATCAGAATGACCTCCTGAGTCGATTTAGCGATGTCCGTCTGTCTGTCTGTCTGTCCGTCTGTCTGTCTGTCTGTCTGTCGGTCCGTCCGTCCGTCTGTCTGTTGAAATCCCTACTACTTTTAAAATTGAAGAGCTAGATAAATGAAACTTATAACTTAGATTACTAATATACCTACGCTGTATGTGCGAAAATGGCGAGATCTGTCCATTGTGACCTATGATCCGACCACTTATGTTCAAATACCTCATATAAAATGTACATATAAAGATCAATTTTCATGTATACGTTCTTAGGTAAACTTTTTTGGTCAAATTTATATTGATATCATGCTCAAATACATGATAATAATGTTTTTCGGCGAAAAGACTTGTGGTTCACAAAAAAAAATCGAAATTCGGTAAATCGAAATTTGTAAATATGGGTATCAAATGAATGGAAATTCTTCAGCGATTGAATGTTTGTAGTTCTTTTCAGGATTCGTATACCCTGGTGACCTATATATCCCTTTGAATGGTAACCACACATATGTGTAGGGTATTTATAGTCGGCTTAGACCGACTATAATTTTGATAATCCTAACTATCATAATTACACCTACTTTAAAATTTCCCATGTGATCTAACCTTCCCAACTGGTTATTTTATTATTTTTTTATTTACATTATTATCACGCAACAGAAACTATCCAAATATTAAAATGTCCATCTTAGCATTTTTTAAACTCTGCCATTGCCTAAAACCAACAAATTTTAAAATTTTCGAACATGAAACTGACGCAAAATGACATAGTAAAAAGCAATCATAATAATTGGGCCACAATCTCGCCATCTGACAGAGAACTTAAACTCGATGGCGGCGGCTTTGCTCGCATACTAACTTGACCATTAATGCGTTGGTGCAACGTAGTTGCAGGTGCCTGTGACAGCAGAATCTGCAACTATCTGTAAAACTATCCCACAACAATGCTACAACGTGAGAACCGTTAGCAGACATCTGTATTGTTTTCGGCCACTTTTGAAGATAATTCTCTAACGAAATAATGGCTTTATTGTCCTACTACATGTTTGTCGATTCATCAAGAAACAGCAGAAGGGAGAAGAGCGCGCCGACGCCAAACCTACCGAAACCGATTTGATGGGACGCAACTTCTTGTTCGGATCGAATCCGTGACCCTTCAATATCATAGAGCCGCGCGTCACCACCTTATCGGCCTCAATGTTTAGCAGCTGTGCGTAGACATCGATCAGCTCAGCACTGAGTACGTGCGCTCAAAGTCACACTCGAGCATACTGTCCACGGGTGTGGTGTCATCGCCACGCCGGCCGACCAGTCCACAGCAACACGTTAGATTTTTCTGCAACACTCTACAAAATAAAAATCTATATTATAAAATCTTTTAGTATATTAAAACGTGTGTGTGACCTACTTGCCGCCAAAGACCAAATCCAAGTTTTCAATTTCAATGTCCATGTTCTTTTTGCTCATCACATGTGATTCGGTGGCGCTCTGCAGCTTAACCGGCACTAGGGCAGCCTTGCCAATGTCCTGACGCTTCCACTGTTTCTGCTGCAGCTTAGCCTCGGCTTTATCCAGTTTTTTTTTTTGCTATCGACTATCTGCGCTGGACGTGTTTTAATAAAGTAATTTTTATATATGTTTTTTTCCACTTACATTGCCGCTCAAATGTTGTGAAAGGGCTCTGCCTATGATTTTCGAAGACATAGCGCCAAACTATTATTATTTATCACTTAAAAATGTTTTGCAAAATAACAAAACAACATTCTCTGAAATGTGAAATTTTTTTGTGGCGAAATGTCGAAAGCAGTTGTTTTCTGTTGTGTCAGTGTTTACTGCAGTTTAAGAAAATACTTTGATTACTATATTAAAGAAATTGTACGTGATTTTTAATAACCATTGTAATTTAACATTATGCGTCAATTTTATTAGTATTGATTTTTTAAATTCATTTAAGAGTTTAAAATGTCAAATACTAACCAATATTTTTTTAAAATCATTTAAATAATATCCCAATGGGAAATATTCCGTCCTAGTTCGAACGGTAACCAATGTTTTCATCAATACATTGTCTACAAATTAGTTCATTTGTAATGTATCACACCCAGGGAAAAAGTATATCGAAAATTATATTACGTTTCATATGTTTTTACTATGCACAATAACATTTTATAATTCGTTATCGTTTGTAGTAAAATTACTATGAATTGATATGATCATTAATAGATCATAGTAAATTGTGTGTCAAATCAACCGTCTCTCATCATTTATAAAAGTTATTCAATTGCGGCGGTCCTTTACGGGTAAGATGTCATAAATTAAATTTAACTTTTAAATTTATTTGTACATGTTCTAGCATTATTATTTGGATTACAGTTTGGATATCAGTGTCAAGGACCCGTGGAAGCTGAAGCTGGGCGGCTGACTGGAGTCTACGAAAGCATCCTTCTGCACAATGTTGTGCGCGATTGAGGCAGGCTGCGCACTGTGTTGGAGACGTTGGGATTGCGTGGCGGTTTATTTTATTTGACATTATCAACACTTATGGAAAATGTCCAAAAGCGGCGACCGACCGCGGGTAAGTTGTAACTAAATAAATTAAATTTTTAAATTTAATTTTTCATATTGTAGCAATTGTAGCAACACCTTCCTAAGATACTTTAATATAATTGGGTTTACTTCTGCCCGTTACTGCCGGTTCTTGCTTCGAATCAGTGACGAGGAGACTTTTTAGCTGGAGATCCATCCAGTGGCAAATCCTGCGCAATCGTTGCTGAGCATACAGACGAGGGATCGTTGCATCAACTCGTCCCCAAGCCGTCCACAGGTTGCGTACCTCAGAAATGTGTTGCAGACGCTGGAGTTGCGGACAGTGCGGCGACGAAACTATTTCATTTGCGATAGTGTGATGTTTTTGATTTTAAAACCATAACTAAATATAATAAATTGAAATGTTAATATTCATTGGTTTACTGTAGTAAAAATGTTATAAAACATAGTAAATTCATATGTAGAAGATAGTAAAAAAATCATTATTGTATATAGTAAATTAAAATAAAACATAGTAAATTTATAATATTTGACAATTTGAAAAAATTACTATGAAAAAATAATGATGTTACTATAAATAAATTTGACTTCATATCGTTAAGATATATAACGAATTTACTATGAATCATAACGGATTTACAATGATTTTTCCCTGGGTGCAGTAATTTACAAACATGACTAGTTCTATATTCCACTTACGAAGTAACCTGTAAATGGAACTACCCTCTTTTACTCTCAGATTACTAAGTGTAGGAATCCACTTAATTTATAAAATACACTTTTAAAAATATTTAATTCTATTCTACAAAATATGTTGTTGTTTTCTTTTCAATATTAAATTTTCATTAACTCAAAAACTATCAATCGATAATCAATAAATAAATATCTTAATTTAAAATAAAAAAATCAAAATATATTTTAATTGTTCGCACCACATAATTTGCGATCTTGCCGGATTTTAAAAAAAGAACACCAAAATAAATCAATTCAGCAATTAAATAGCATTTAATTTCCACAATCAACGCGTTCAACAAAAACGAATTATTCTACTTTTAAACGCAATAAGAAGGAAATTACTCAAATGACCTACGAAGAATTAAAGAAAAGTCTTCTCCAAAAGCTTGATCCACTTACACTTCTTGAAGTCCTGGTTTCCGATTAATTATTTATTTAACATACTTTGCACGCAGCAACTTTAAACGTGCAGCAACTTTAAACCAACTCTATCAAAATATATGAATGCATTTTAACAAATACGAAATTAAAAGAAGATAAGTCGGTATTTTATTTATATATTTTACCATACATTAAATACAAAATATAACATATATCAAGAACTTCATCCTTAAATACTACGAGCATACATTATTTACTTATTATTATTTTATTGTGTTATCCTTCTCGTTTAATTTATTTTTTATATAATCATATTATTAAATAATTTTTATTGTAAACTATTCCTCTAACGAACTAAAATACAAAATGCGAACTACCAGATCACAAACAAGATCGCGAGATAATGTCATGTTTCACGATGCATCTTATCATGATTCCGGACAACCTGCAAATGTAACATTAACACCAATCTCACAAATTCTTCCAAATCCTAATACAAATATTGCATCAACCACACAAACATCAACACAGCCAATTCAAAATCAGAACTATTCTCGAACAATTTATCCCCGTTCAATTAAGCTACCTAGTTTCTGGACAAACTGCCCCGAAGCTTGGTTCATTCAAGCAGAAACTAAATTTGAAATTCAAAATATCACGAACGACACTCTTAAATATAATTATACAGTCGTACCACTTCCACAAGAAGTAATTTCAAAAGTTTTAGATGCAATTCAAACACCACCACAAATAAATAAATACGAATATTTAAAAAATATACTATGCCAAGGATTTTTCTCTGAGCGAAGAGTCACGCTTAGAGCAATTATTTTCCGAAACCCATCTAGGGGATCGAAAACCTCTCTGAATTTTTTTAGAAATATGAAAGTAAGTACTCGCTGGACATTGGTTACGGAAGCTTCCCAACCAACTACAAATATATCTTACATCGTCAAATATTGAAGAACAATTAACATTAGCAGGCAAAATTGATGAGGTTTCTAACCGCCAACAAATAGCAGCAGTCACAACCTCATCAAATTCAATCCCTAATGTAGAAACTGTATTGCAACATTTAATTCAAGTGACTTCAAACATTTGCGAAAATTTCAACAGATTGTCTCTACAAGATTCAGAAATAAACAGAAGATCAAGATCACGATCAAGATCTTGTAGACGCGAACATTTTTACTCAAGTTTTGCTGGTACCATTCCGTTTTGGAATTAATGCTAGGAAATCATACAAACATGCAGTTTCAAATTGAATTCAGACAACACAAACACTCAAAATTTTTAAAATTAATTCCTCCTATTATATCAGCGACTCATAATAGGACAACCTCAAATCAAACACTTCGCTTATTTATATTTGATAAAAACAATAAACTTAACTTCCTAATAGATACGGAAGCAATCGTATCCGTAATACCTGTTACAAAATTTACTTACAGCTGCGAACGGCTCGAATATAAAAACTTTTGGCTCAACATTGTTAAAGAATTGATTTCGGTTTACGTCGCGATATAAAATTTCCTTTTATATTAGCAGATATTAAAACACCCATTATAGGCGCCAATTTCTTAGAAAAATTTGAATTTTTGGTCGATATAAAAAACAATCAAATTATTGGTAGCAGTACTCAATTGAAAGTCAACGGGTCTTGTGGATTTTGCGATATATTCTCTATAAAACCTCATATGGAAGAAAATAAATTTTCTAATATTCTTAAAGAATTCCCTAATATAACCGTTCACAAAATAGAAACTAAAGATATACTTCCATTCTGTAAACCACGTCGATTATACGCAAGAAAATATAAAATTGCCAAAACAGAATTTGAATACCATGTCAAAATTGGGGTATGTAGACCTTCTAATTCTTCCTCTACATCACCTCTCCATTTAGCACACAAAAAAGTTCCAAACGACTGGACACCATGCGGTGATTACCGAAGATTGAATTGCATTTCTGTACCTGATCGGTATTCATTGCCCCACATACAGGATCTAAGCATAGAATTAGGAGAACGAACTATATTTTCCAAAATAGACTTAGTTCGAGCGTACCACCAACTACCTATGGCAGAGGATGACATCCCAAAAACAGCTATCACAACACCTTTTGGGATGTTTGAATTCATTAGAATGCCATTCGGTTTAAGAAATAGCGGTCAGACATTTCAGCGCTCTATAAATGAGGTATTTCGCGGCCTCGATTTTGTTTTCGCATATGTCGATGACGTTTTAGTTGCTAGCAAAAACGAGGAAGAACACATACAACATTTAAGAGAAGTTTTCACTCGCTTAAATGATTACGGTTTAAATATCAAACCATCGAAATGTCTCTTTGGTCAAACTTCTATTGAATTTTTGAGTTACAAAATATCTTGCAGTGGAATTCAACCCTCTAAAGAACGCGTAAACATTATTTCTACATTTGAAAAACCATCTTCATTAAAGAAATTACAAACATTTTTGGGAATGGTTAACTACTACCATAGATACATTCCAATGATTGCTGAACATTTAAGTCCATTACACAATATTATAACAGTAGCTAACAATAATAACGCAAAAGACATTGTATGGACCTCAGAGGCAGAAGATTCGTTTAAAAAAATTAAAATAAAATTTGCCCAAGGCACCTTACTTAATCATTTCTACAAAAATGCTTAATTATCACTAGCAGTTGATGCTTCCGGTTTTGCAGTTGGATCCGTAATACAACAGTCAGCTAAGACCTCATTAGAACCACTTCTCAAAAAAACTAACTCCAGCTGAAATGCGATACTCCACATTTGACAGAGAACTTCGAAATTACAAACATTTTTGGGAATGGTTAACTACTACCATAGATACATTCCAATGATTGCTGAACATATAAGTCCATTACACAATATTATAACAGTAGCTAACAATAATAACGCAAAAGACATTGTATGGACCTCAGAGGCAGAAGATTCGTTTAAAAAAAATTAAAATAAAATTTGCCCAAGGCACCTTACTTAATCATTTCAACAAAAATGCTTAATTATCACTAGCAGTTGATGCTTCCGGTTTTGCAGTTGGATCCGTAATACAACAGTCAGTTAAGAACTCCTTAGAACCACTTCTCAAAAAAAACTAACTCGAGCTGAAATGCGATACTCCACATTTGACAGAAAACTTTTCGACATTTATCTTTCAATTAAACATTTTAAACATTTTTTAGAAGGACAAACATTTACATTTTTTACAGATCATAAACCACTCACATATGTATTAAACACTAAAACTGACCGATCTCCTATTTAGCGATCTTACCAAAATTCTCGGCTCTCACAAAATCCATACTTCTCCTTACCATCCTCAAGCCAACGGAATGATTGAGCGTTTCCACCGACAATTAAAAACCTCTATTATGGCATCCAATAATTCGTTGAATTGGTTCAGCGAGCTACCATTCATTCTTCTAGGGTTACGAACAGCAGTCAAAGAAGATTTAAAATGCAGTTCTGCCGAATTGGTCTATGGGCAAACTATTCGCATACCGGGCGAAATGTTAGTCCAAAAACCTCAAATTGTATCGGAAGAAGAAACTCTCACAAAACTCAGAGAACATTTTTCGAAAGTAAGAACAACAATTGAGGAGCTCATTTCCAAAACGTGCCATCCAGTCAAAATTCGAAAAAAAAGTTATTTATGTACTTTTGTTCGTCCTTAGATGTCGAATAAGTTAAATAAAATCAGGTCTCAAAGTAGACCATTTGCAAAGTTATTTGACTTTAAAATAACACTTTATTTCCAAAACATTCTATTTTTCGAAAATGTAATTTCCAAAACGTGCTATATACAATTTTATTTCCAAAACAATCCATTTGGAGAAAATTACATTTCCAAAACGAGCTATAAAACGAAAACGTACTTCAAACAAATTAAGGAAACACATACCGATTTTAAATTAGTGAAGTGCAAATATGGTATATATTTGCAACCTTTATACATGTAGCCATAATTTATGCGACATAAAAAATATTAATTTCTACCGATGGGCAGAATATCAGTCTGGCAGAGAATGTAATGAAATTGCGTCGTACGTTTAGAGTTACACCCAAAATGATTATTATAAAGCCGAAATTAAATCTGAGCATCATTAAAAAATATTTTTCTCGAAGATCAAAAAATTAAATTTGTTGCGGAAAGTGGAAAATATGTGAACATTTTAATTTATTGGAAAACAAAAAAAAACTATATTCTAAAGAGAAAAAAATCCTTCTGGTAGGTTAGCTTGAAGTCAAAATATTGAAACAAATGCTTTTTTTAAGAATTACAAACTATATGTTACACTAAAAGACTGTCTGGAAACGTTCCACTTCTTGTTTGGCAAAGTCTGTTCTAATTTAAAAAATATTCAAAATATCAGCACATATGGAACAACCCCTCATAACCGCTGCGTACAAAGTAATGAACAAATGGACCACCTATAATTACTTCTACCTACAAAATAATGCGTAAAACTACCAATCTTCATTACGATTGCGTGAAAAGTAATGCTGAAATGGAGATTGTTTGGTTACGAAGTAATGATGTTGACCCCTTATTACGATATTTCTAAATAATAATCTATATATATATGAGGTAATTCGGTTCCTTTTTTACTTTGGATGAAGTGTGTAATGGGTGGTGGCTCCTACATAGCATTACTTCGTAATCTACTGTGAATGCATACTTGGCCTAGGCCATGTCTGTGTAAAACTAAACAGTATTGAAATTCCAAAGCATTACGATTCGATAATAATTAGGCAGTAATCGACTACGTAATGATGCTATTTACTATTGGGATTTCAAAGATTTGAGCCTTTTGAATTTTTCGGTTGTGGTTGAAATTTTTCTGGAAATGCCAATATAATTCGTAGTTGATGATTTTGATTGCATACTCTTTTTTTCTATTACCTAACGTTTTTAAGCAAATTGTTATAGAAATTTAAATGATTATGGTTTTACAGAGCATTGTCCAAACTAACGATTCATTCCCTAAAACATTTTTACATTTTTAATGTAATAGTTACTTAACAATTTATATAAAATGCAAGTTTTATAACAACTTAATCATAAAATTTTTAAGTTCTACTTGTTCATTTGCAACGAACGACGTTCCTAGGATGAACGACGAGCCAGCCGACAGCATTAGCTAATTAAATAAATAGAAATAACTTTGGCCAAAAACTTTTAATTATTCGACTTATTTTCAAATGGAAAATCTTGATATTATTTTATTCTAATCTAAAAAAAACTTTTTGTAAAATGTCTCTGTCTGTCTGTGCCACATGAAACGACAAACAAACCCTTTCAAAATCGGCATGTGAATTTATTTTCACATGTGTAACAAGCAGTTATAAATACGTTTATTTAAATTATATACTTTTAACTAAAATACCTGTTTGTATTAAAAATGTTAAATCAAATTACTTTTTATTAATTGTTCAGTTTAGAATATTTTGATTGTGAAAATATTTTAAATTAATTCATTCATGTACGAATCAGAGCTTTGAGCACACGTCTCAAATTAAATAAAATTAAATAAATAGTATTTTTTTTAAATATAATCTTTCATTGCGACGCAACGCGTTCGCTACATTGGCGCCCAACGGAAAATCAAGATCACGGAAACTGCTCCAGGCGTACGCAGACTGTTCCAGTCATAAACGCAAGACAAAGGCAAGCTTTTTCCAGCGACAAAACGTAAGCTGTTCCAGCGAATACCAGCTGTCCCAGGCGAACGAAGGCAGTTCCCGACGACTTTTTTAAAGCAGTGCCAGCAGTAAACCAGGCTGAATAAAAGACACGCTGAAAACCGGTGCCCACGGTGCCGTCAAAGTAAAGCAGAGCAAGATCAGAAAGTTCGCTGCGCAGTGTTGGACTGTTGACTGCACGACACGACGTTAAGAGATTCGGAGAGATTATCGGAGAAAATAATGCTGGATATGGTATATTCACAACTCCACATTAAAATACGAGAGCGCGTACCTCGTGGAAACGTTCAATGTTTCCAAGAACTATTAACAAATGCACGCGAGACGGAATTAATGCTTGAGGAAAATGCCCAACCTATGCGACTTGTGGAAACAGCAAGGGACAATAGCAACAACATTGTCAGTAGCAGCAATATCAGCACACCTTGTATATACTGTCGTAAGAAGAATCACGAATCTGAAAAATGTTACAAGAAGCAAGACATGGAGCGAAACGTTAAAATAGATGTTAAAGAGTCCAGTATCAGATGCTATGGGTGTGGTGCTGAAGGGTATTATCGTTCAAAATTACCTTACTGTTTAAAGAACACTTCAAAGAACAGCGCAGAACAAATAGACTTCAACGCAGTACAGACGACGTTGGTTGGAAGAAACATACCGACAGTAGATATCTGCATCAACGGCCTACATGGTGAAGCCTAGAACCAGCGTTGCAGGACAAATCCTATACACTAAAATGAAAGAAAGAGGTTTGGAATTTCCGGACGTATTTGCAGAAGTAATCCTCGCAGATGGAATTCCAAGGAAACAGAAGGTGCAAACGACAATTCTCAGCGTCATCATAGGGAAACGATTAAAGCGCATCCGTTTCATCTGTTTACCATACGCCATAAATAATAGTACACTTTTGGGCGTTGACTTTATGGAAGAGGCCGGAATCGTGCTGGATCTCGCACAACGAACATGGCATTTTAAGGACGAACCAAAAAAGCAATTCGAATTTAAAATGCAAGTTCCAAAACCTCAGAATGCTGAAATATTACACGCAGGTCTACAAGAATCGAACCATGAGATCGGCATCAAAAAGTTCATCTCTTGGTTTGTAAACGAGCGCAAGGACGAAGATGTAAATGAGGAGTTTTACAAAGAATGTAATGATTTTTTTCCACCAATGGTAAAAGTAAGAAAATATAATACAATGTCTTTTCAATCCATTACGATAAAATTAAATCGCAATGAAGGTACTCTTTTGAACATTTTTGAATCACCAATCAAGTCTATGGAATCACCAAGCAAGTTTTTGGAAACACCAAGCAAGTCTTCGGAATCACCAAGAAAGTTTTTGGAATCACCAAGAAAGTATTTGGAATCACTAAGCAAGTCTTTGGAAACACCAAGCAAGTATTTGGAATCACCAAGAAAATCTTTGGAATCACCAAGAAAGTATTTGGAATCACCAAGCAAGTCTTTGGAATCACCAAGAAAGTCTTTGGAATCACCATTAAAGTCTGTGGAATCACCAAGAAAGTCTTTGGAATCGCCAAGCAAATCTTTGGGAACACCAAGCTAGTTTTTAATTTACCCAGCACTTCTTTGGAATTACCAAACAAATCTTTGGTATCACCAAGCAGTTTTTTGGAAATGGGCCAAAATAGAAGATACCTCATTTATATTACTCATTTCATCTCTAATTCTACACCAAGTAGATGAAAATTTACAAATTGTGTTAAAAACGGATTCGAGCAACTATGCTATTGGAGCTGTTCTCCTTCAGGGGGAGAAAATGGCAGAAGATATATTAGAGTACGTGGGCCGATTATTATTACCAGCTAAAAGGAACCACTCCACAACAGCAAAAGAAGCATTAGCAGTTTGGGTAGTTCAAAAATTCTATGGATATAACAAAGGTTCAGAGACTTCACTATCAATTAATCATCAATCGCTTAACTGGCGGTTCGGTTTAAAGTCACATATTTGTCGCCTTGCTAGATGGGCGTTACAGCTTCAAAGTTCAAAATATAAAGGATTAACATCAAAATGTGTACCTCGTCGAGATGGACCTATATTTAGTTGTTGCAAAGAAAGGCTATCCTATTACGTTGTTGTGAGAAAACCAGATATTTTATTGGGAACTTTCCATACGTCAGACTTAACGTTATACTGCTACATCATCGGGGACGATCTATGCAGCAGAGGTGGAGAAAGTCATATTCATGTTTCTGCTACTTCATCGGGTCGGCTTTTGTAGAAGGGTGGGAGAATGTAACGAGCAGTTATAAATACGTTTATTTAAATTATATACTTTTAACTAAAAAACCTGTTTGTATTAAAAATGTTAAATTAAGTTACTTTTTATTAATTGTTCAGTTTAAAATATTTTGATTGTGAAAATATTTTAAATTGAGCACACGTCTCAAATTAAATAAAATTAAACAGTCTTTTTTTAAATATAATCTTTCATTGCGACGCAACGCGTTCGCTACACATGTAATTTTTTTATATATATATATATATATATATATATACATATAGATATATATATATATATATTTACAAAACCAAATATCAGTGTGTTTTTATTGTGTACACAATCCAGTGATACGCATTTGTAGAACTGCTTTCCGAATAATGAATTTTCGAAAAATTGGTGTCAGAAGTGGGATTGTGATACAAAATGGTTAAATTTGTTCGAATTAAGAAGGACCTGGCGCCTCGTAATCTTGCAACTGCTGGAACAAAAGTGGAGTTACAGAAGCGCCAAATGGAGGACCTTGAGGATAAAAACATTGATCTCGCAGAGCAAGATATATATATATATATATATATATATATATATATATATATATATATATATACATATACATACATATATACATATATATATATATATATATATACATAGATATACATATACATATATATATACATATATATATATATATATATATATATATATATATATATACATATATATATACATATATATATATATATATATATATATATATATATATATATATATACATATATATACATATATATATACATATATATATACATATATATATATATATATATATATATATATATATATATATATATATATATATATATATATATATATATATATATATATATATACATATATATATACATAGATATATATATATATATATATATATATATATATGTATATATATGTATATATATATATATATATATATATATATATATATATATATATATATATATATATGTATATATATATATATATATATATATATATATATATATATATATATATATATATATATATATATATATATATATACATATACATACATATATACATATATATACATAGATATACATATATATATACATATATATATATATATATATATATATATATATATATATATATATATATATTGCACAAAACTATAAAAGAGTTAAAGTTAAAAACATCTTTTTCCCCTTGACTGCATTTGGAATCATGATACAACTATAAGGTATATTGTATATTTCAAATTGTTTTTGTTTTCACTTATTTCATTCAAATCTGTCAATTCTTAAAAAGCAAACTTGTGAATAAAATATGTAAGATATTTTGCACATATCGGTGATGTGGAAAATATAATTTAAAAAATGTTTAAAAAATTGTCAGACTGTTGCAAACTGCAACGAATCATGGGATCTCAATACGTTTGGGCAATAAACAACCACAAGTCCAGCAATGCCTCTGATTGGACATAAACTATAATTTGTGAAATATCGGTCGTTGTTTAAATAAAAAGGTTTCACGAAAGCACGCGTAAAGTGGTACCCTTTAAAATAAAAAACGTGTTTTTATGTAAATGTAACAAGGACGTGAATTTTCAGGAATTCAGCATTTATTTCACTAATAGCAGCAACTACTATATAGATTTGAAGGGCAAATAGCACAACGCGATTTAACCATTTCTACGAAACCAAATTGATAATCGCTTTTAGATTTTGTTTTAAATTTCTTAATTTATGAAAATCAATTGTTTTGTTTTTAAATGATTTTAGTTATAAATGTCAACATATTGTTGTTTTAAAAACAATTTCGTTTTTAAAAAAGAAGATACAAAATATCATTCCATCTCAAACATTTTATGTTTTCAGAGCGGAACGTTTCCTTCCTTTTACCTTCTCATTGTATCATGATTTGGAATAATAATAATTTTAAATGTATAATAACATTAGGAATTTTACAAATGATTCATTTTTTGATTTACATATGAAAATTACAACATTTATCAATTTATGTAAAATAAATTAATCAGTCCAAGCTTTGTTATCACTGTGATTTTGTTTTATATTCACATTATTGTTTTATTTACATAATTATTACGCCGCAGAAACTGTCCAAATATTAAAATGTGCATTAACCAAAGTTAAACGAAATCGAAATTCAACTCAAAAAATTTGTGAAATTTCGAACATAAAACTGACGCAAAACGACATAGTGAAAAGCAAGCATAATAACTAGGTCACAATCTCGTCACGCTGGTAGAGAACATTAACTCGATGACGGCGGCTTTCCTCGCATACTAATTTGACCATTAACGCGTTGGTGCAACGTAGTTGCAGGTGCCTGTGCAGCAGAATCTGCAACTATCTGTAACACTATCCCACAACATTGCTAGAACGTGAGAACCGTTAGACATCTGTATTGTTGTCGGCCACTTTTGCAGATAATTCTCCAACTAAATAATGCCTTCAATGTCGATTCATCGAGCAACAGTAGAAGGGAGAAGAGCACGCATGTCGACGCCAAACCTCCCGAAAACGATTTGGTGGAACGCAGCTTCTTGTTCGGATCGAAACCGTGACCCTTCAATATCACAGAGGCGCGCGTCACCATTTTGTCGGCCTCAATGTTTAGCAGCTGTGAGTATACATTGGTCAGCTCAGCACTGAGTGCGTGCGATCAAAGTCACACTCGAGCAGACACACCCGTTCTGGTGTCATCGCCAACTACCTTCTGTTCAACGTGCAACACCGAGATGTGCGATCGTATGGCCAGCTTTCGCTCGGAGACCATGTACGACATCGTCCGACCAGTCCATAGCGACGTCCGAAGGACAGCAACACGTTGGCGTTTTCGTGCAATACTCTACAAAATAAAAATACATATTTTAAAATCTTTTAATAGATTAAAACGTGTGTAGGTCGCCAACCGACGAGTAGGTCGCCAAAGGCCAAATCAAAGTTTTCAATTTTAATGTCCATGTTCCTTTTGCTCATCACTTGTGATGCGGTGGCGCTCTGCAGCTTAACCGGCACTAGGGGACCCTTGACAATGTTTTGACGCTTCCCCTGCTTCTGCTGCAGCTTAGCCTAGGCTTTCTCCAGTTTTTTGCTATCGACTATCTGAGCCGGAAATATTTTAGTAAAGTAATTTTTATATATGTTTTTTTCCACTTATATTGCCGCTCAAATGTTGTGAAAGGGCTCGGACTCTGATTTTCGAAGATATAGCGCCAAACTTTTATTATTTACCACTTAAAAATGTTTTGCAAAATAACAACAGCAACATTCTTCGAAATGTGAAAATATTCTGTGGCGAAATGTCAAAAGCAGCTGTTTTCTGTTGTGTCAGTGTTAACTGCAGTTTGAGAAAGTACTTTGAATACTACTATTAAAGACATTGTACGTAGTTGTTAATAACCATTGTAATTTAACATAATGGTCAATTTTATTAGTATTGATTTTTTAAATTGATTTAAGAATGTAAAATACTAACCAACATTTTTTTAAAATCATTTAAGAAATATACACACTAAGAAAACAAGATTTATGAAAGTCTTGCTGCAAGTATCAGTTTAAATTTACGCCTTGTAGCAAAAAATTAAACATCCCATAAGTTTGAATAAAGTTGCAGCAAAACTATTAATATTTTTTAAATATGATATATTTACAGATAGTTACGAGATGTTTGCAACAACAGCAATGACCATTGAGATATTTACAGTTGACAAATAGCAAACATCTTGAGTTCTTGGACATTTGCAACAAAACTATTGAGTTATTTTGACATTTGACTACTATAAAAAAGTACTGTTTTCTCACGCTTGATTTATTTACAACAATTAAGTAAATCCAATGATTTAAAAAAGTGTCAGCTCATCAAATAATACATTTTAATGGTAAAAGTGAAAATAAAATTTCTCGGGATTGTAAATATTTTTTTTCAGAGTTTACTTTGATGACATCAGCGCCGGGCCAACTTGGTTCTTCTGCGAAGAAGTCTTAAGTTGTTGTCAGTGTCGCCAGATGCAATTCTCACACGAAATACCTTTTTCCCTCATGAAATTCTCACAAAATCTCTCGTAGGAAAATTCTCACAAATTCTGTCAAAATTCTCAAATTCTCACAATTTCTCACAATTTCTCAAATTCTCACAATTTCTCACAATTTCTCGAATTCTCACAATTTTCCGCAAAATCCATTAAATTATCACAGTACCTCAATTAAAAATATATAATATTTTTATAAATCTATTTTCAAGTGAATGAGAATGAGATTCCGTTGTTTGTCTTCCTTTTTTACCAGCAGTGTGGTTTCTCGTGCAGGAAATATCGCTTTTGTGAGAATTTTTTCTCACGGGAGGGATTTTTCTCTTCCGAGAGAAAAAAATTCTCTCAAGGGAAAAAGAATCTCAATATAGTGTGAGAATTCTCATATACCGCAAATGCTAAAAATTCTCATAAACAGTATTTTTCCTACAAAACTGGCAACGTTGGTTGTTGTACAATTTTACCTTCGAATGATTTATAAAGACTATGGCGATGTATAAGCAGGATACTGTTTTAATTCTAGAATAAATAAAAATACACATGATTCATTTTCTTTCAATTAAATAAAAATTACTCCGCGAATGCTAATGGAGTACCTTTTCCAAATATTCATCAACTATCTTCCTATTTGTAAGATGTTTAATTGATGTAAATTTGAAAGATGGTTGCTAGCAATATTTATCGTATTTGACGGATGCTTGAGAGATGGTTGTCTCAAAGACGATCTAAATAATTTCTAAATAACTTGATATTTAGGGCTGTGATATTTCTGGTAATCATCTTTGTTTTCTTAGTGCAGAATTTTATTATCAGAAAGCTAGAGTTATAAAAATTGGAAATAGTACAATTTTGAAAATATACGCTTTTGTACTTCATGAACAAAACAAACAAACATTTCTTCCAAAAAAAAAGAGAAAAAAATTTAGTATGACTGTAAAATATTTCGTATTTTTCATTTAAAAAAATAAAGTGCGAAAGTGTGGATTTATGCAACACTGCGAACTACTGAAAGTGACAGAAGAAACATATGTTTTTAATTTTTGATGTCCATAAACAAAAATGAAAATGTTTAAGGTTTGATTTGTTCTGAAGTAACCTACATCAGAAAAAAGGCTTGATTAAAATTGTAAGAATTTTTCATTTTAATTTATTGAAAATAAATTAAAATATTCATTTTTTTAGCTTAATAACGACATGGAGGTTGTCTCCAACCGTTTGGTTGAATTATCGCAGTATAGCTGTTTTAACGACATGGAAAAGCATCATAGACACGCAAACGCTGTGATGAGCGCAGCGTCGCACATTGGGGAAAAAAACAACATAAAACACGCGCATGAATTTCTGTTGCTCTAAAACACTGAAAAATTATACTAGAATTTTGAAATTATGATACTAATAGTAGAATTTAATGGAGAATCTCGAATTGTAATTTTATTTTTGGTAACTTATGGAATTCACAAGTTATAGTGCGTCCAAGGTGTAATATATATTAGTGCATTACGGTGCCCCGGAAAAACGAAAAATATGTAATTTTCAAAAAGCTAATACAATTTTAGCCTATGCAGAAGATTTCTCTATAATTTTTTCAGATTTTTAGAATGCGATTTAAAGGTCACGCAGCCGCGTTTTTAGAGTTTATGGATGTTTGATCACATTAAAAATTATGTTATATTTAATATAATATTTTTCTTCATACTTATAGCTATAAATCAAGTATAAAAGTGTAATATTAGTTTAAAAAATATTAAAGGATAATTTAAAAAAAGTTTAGGATATTCTGTGGACCATCAAAGTCAAAATTTTGTGAACATTTTTTTTATTGTGTTTGAAATTAGCAAAAAATATAGCCTATCATTCTTTCCAGACCCTACCGAATCTGTGGTCAAAATTTTAACAAAATCGGATCAGCCTTTTAGACGGATAAGGCCATACGAATTCTTGGTAAACCAAAATGTAGCCCTGTAAATCCTTGTTTTATGAAAAAAAAAAACATTACATTTCAGAAATATTTTAGAATTTTTCGATAATTTTAGTAAAGCCTTTAATATGTTCAAGGTAATATCATACCAAATCACCAACTTTAGAGAGTTACACCAAAAAGACGGATTGGTCGATTCTAATAATATTAATGTTTTTATATCACTTATATAATTCAAATAAAAGAAAAAAAAGTACAATTCCCGTAAGTTTTTCTTTCATGCAAATGCGCGCGTTTTGTTTCATTTTTTCCCAATATGCGTCGAATTATATTTGTGTTTTCAGAATTAAACCTCGAGTATAGGGATAAAACAAACATATATATCTGCAAATATAAATAGTTGCCCATTAAGGTTAAAATTTTGAATGTCGTTAATGTAAAGAGTAAACACACGGATAGAAAAGATTTGTTTGAATATGTTTGAATGTAATTAAAAAGTAATACGAAATTACCATACATGTATTAGGAATGAAGTGTAATTAAATTATAATCGAAATTGAACTTATGTTTGTTCACGTGTATACATTATTATATTGTCCAGCAGAATCTGTCAAATTTACAATAAATATGTTACAATACCAACATAAAATTTTAATTGCATTTGAATAAACTAAATATGGCAATTTACTTGGCTAAAACTATGTTTCGAAACACAGAATATGCTAATCAAATCTAAATACAACGTATGTTCGCAACGCTCGTCTTAATTCGATAATTTATCGACTGACGAAGTTGGCAACGTTGTGCAGCATTTTCTACCGACGCCATCGTTTGAACATATTGATGTTTATAAACAAACAAAAAAGAAATTGGATTTAAATAAGTGTATTCTAGCAACATTCTTCTTGTATACGAAGTTGGCACACGTTGAGCAGAATTTTCTACCTACGGTCATCGGCATTTTCTGCGATGACCGTAGTTGTTCGTTGAGAAAACGTGTTCGCGTCGGTAATAATTTTGTTATTGGTAAATTAAATAAATATATAAATTGTGTTATAAAAAATACAAATAGTAACAGAGTATAATATAGTGCAGTATATAATTTCTGAAACTAAAGTGAAAAAACCTCAAATAAAAATCTGTGTTTCGATTTTCAAACAGAATTTGGCATGTTTTTTTACAAAAGCCTCCGTGAATTCCTTGCCTACGCTATGTGCTGTACTGAGATCAACTGTAACTGTACCAAATATAAAGCGAGCCTGGATCGTCTGGTTTAGCGTCTGCTGGTGCAATTGTGCATTCATTGATGCTGTCACTTGTACTTGCAGTTATTTATGCATTTAAAAATTTGTATATGAATTCTATTATTATAATGTTCCACTGTGCATGTTTGAAGATTTTTAATAAAAACAATTTTTTATTTTTATGTTATTTTCAGGATTTCTTTCCAAAAATATTTAAATATGCAAACATACTACTTTATGTACTGAAACAACTTATATGTTTCACTGAAAACATATTTATATTTAGGTCGTTCAAAATCATGTTTTATTTTGAACATATTTATGTTTCGGTTCAAACATTTATTTTGTTTGGATGTAGTAATTATTATGTTTCCATTAGAACATACTCCATTTTAAGGAGCAACATTAAAATGTTTCCGGGATATTATAATTTAGTCAGAGCTCATTACAACACTGTTCAAGTCTCAATACAACCCTGTTTACAAATGATTTATCAGTCAATTATATATTATGTTTACATAAAATCCCAAACATATATGTTAATGCCTGCAAAATTGTGTTTGGGAGAGCCCTTTTTTTTGCAGCGTGCAGCAAAGGAACAAGCACACTGCCCTGAGGCACTCCACACGTGATCGGCATTAAAGTATTTTTTTCTTGTCGCCAACTTGAACACACTGCTTCCGGTTTCAAAGAAAACTTAAAATTAGACTTTAAGTAATATGTCCTGATCCACTAAATCAAAGACTTTTGTGAAGTCGTAAAACATACCAGCAACACAGTTAGATCCTTGGTCTAAACCTTAGCATATGAAGTTAACCGCATTAATTACCGCTTCATCCGTTCCGGAATTTTTTTTAAAACCAAATTGATGACTGAGTCATATATTCTGCTTTTCTATATCTGTTATTGATTGCACATTACTTTTTCAAAAATTTTGTGGATATTTGACAACACAGAAATAGCCCAAGAAACAAAATGTACCGTATACGTGCCGTTAACGGCACAGCACCTTATTACGGAGCCGTATACAGTACAGAGAACGGTGTTCGAAACCGATTTTCTTACAGTATCGACTAGGTATGTCGATCCCGGGATTGAGCCTAAAATCAGTCCCGAAATAATCCCGGGATTCAAAACTGAAATCACGGGATTTTCTGTCCTAAAATAATTTTAGTGTAGTAAAAGTTTCAGCAAATATTGGATACATTTATGGCACTAATCCTGAAAATGGTATTAGTTTTCTAAATTTGGCTCTAGTTTTCAAAAAATAGCCCATTTTTTAATAAACCATTATTTTGGTCTTCTTGTATTTTTAAAAATTCAACAAAAGAAAATACAGAAAGTAACTTTTCGATATTAGACCCATAAAACCTTGCGCTACAATATACAAATTTGCTTTTAAGCGTGAAAAATTTTATTTTCGAAATATAAGCAAAATAAATTAAATTTTTTTCAAAATTAAAATTTTGTATGAGTAAAAGACTATTAGAAAAAATAATTTCTATGCATTGTTATGTAGCGTCATGTATCCCCTTTTAACCCCAGTTACGCCTCTTGGGTAAAAAGTTATAAATACTAAATTAAATAAAAGCAAACATTTTTTTTACTTGTTAAATTAAAATTGTCTGATATTGTAAATTTTGCATATTTAAATTTAACAAGTAACATTTTTTTGTCTTTATTTCATATAGTATTTTTGATGAAAATTTTGACCTAATAATATCGGTTCATTATTTTATGAGATACAAACATTCCAATAATTTAAACTCAAATATATCAAAACTTATCTTTTAACATAACGCTCTTATTGCATCCAGTCTTCAATTACTTATTTCACTTAAAATATTTTCCTTTTTTTTATTTATTAATTTAGTGCAGGGTACGGCAATACTCATAAATGAATATTCAAAATTATTCACTCACGATAAATCTTCATAAATGAATAAGAAAGTTCATTATTTTTCTTCACACTTCACGAGCGAGTAAGCAAGAAAAATCCGACTTACTCGTTATTCTAAGGTGAACACTCGTTATCGAACAGAATTTGGCTGCTCACATTCGCTACATTTTTATACCCTACACTAAGAGTGAAAGGGTATATTCAGTTTGGTACGCCGTTTGTAACACCCAGAAGGAAGCATCTCCGGTATGGAAAAGTATATATATTCTTGATCAGCATGACCTCCTGAGTCGATTTAGCGATGTCCGTCTGTCCGTATGTCTGTCTGTCCGTCTGTCTGTCCGTCTGTCTGTCTGTCTGTTGAAATCCCTAAGACTTTTAAAATTGAAGAGCTAGATAAATGAAACTTATAACTTAGATTACTAATATACCTACGCTGTATGTGCGAAAAAATTGGCGAGATCGGTCCATTGTGACCTATGATCCGACCACTTATGTTCAAATACCTCATATAAAATGTACATATAAAGATCAATTTTTATGTATACGTGCTTAGGTAAACTGTTTAGATCAAATATATATTGACATCATGCTCAAATACATGATAATAATGTTTTCCGGCGAAAAGACTTGTGGTTCACCAAAAAAGAAATCGATATTCGGTACACCTACCCATATGTAAATATGGGTATCAAATGAATGGAAATTCTTCAGCGATTGAATGTTTGTAGTTATTTTCAGGATTCGTATACCCTGGTGACCTATATATCACTTTGAATGGTAACCACACATATGTGTAGGGTATTTATAGTCGGCTTAGACCGACTATAATTTTGATAATCCGAACTATCATAATTACACCTACTTTAAAATTTCCCATGTGATCTAACCTTCCCAACTGGTTACTCCTCATAAGAGATGAGCAACAAATTATTTTTTCTTCTGTTCATATTCAAAAGTGTTCACAATCAAATTGGCAATTCTTTTTATTCACATGTGGAGTGTAGCCTTTGAAGAAAATTAAAACATATCTCAAAAAGTGGGTAAAAAAATTTTTTTTTGACCCAAAATGGTTGGAGTGGTTTGTATTTGGAGTGGTCAATGACCACCACCAGTGGGTCCGAAAACCAATTAACCCAACCCTTTTTATCGATTGCGGACATCATGGGATGTCTAATGGTACCATTTGGAGTGGTCAATGACCACCAATATTGACCACAAAACTTTTATTGCGGAGATCGATTGCGGACTTCATGGGATGTGTAATGGTACCATTTGAAGTGGTCAATGACCAATTTTTGACCCCTCAAATTTTATTGCGGAGATCGATTGCGGACATCATGGGATGCCTAATATTACCATTTGAAGTGGTCAATGACCATCATAGTGGATCCGAAAACCAATTTTTGACCCACATATTTTTATTTCGAAAATCGAAAAAATATGTTTTGATGGAGGTTTTGACCAACACAAAGGGGTTATGGACCACTCGAAATGGTACCATTAGGCATCCCTTAAAGTTCGCAATCGATTTCCGCAATAAAAGTTTTGTGGTCAAAAATTGGTTATTGTGGTCATTGACCACTCCAAATGGTACCATTAGACATCCCATGATGTCCGCAATCGATTTCCGCTATAAAATGTTTGTGGTCAAAAATTTGGTCATTGGTGGTCATTGACCACTCCAAATGGTATCATTAGGCATCCCATAATGTCCGCAATCGATTTTCGCAATAAAAACGTTTGTGTCAATAATTGGTTTTCGGACCCACTAATGGTGGTCATTGACCACACCAGAAGGTACCATTAGGCATCATATGATGTCCGCAATCGAGTTCCGCAATACAATTTTTTTGGTAATAAAATTGTTTTTTTACCCATAACCCCAATAAGCAACACTTAACTACATACGCAGCGTGCTCCCAGAAAAAAATCATGGTAAATTGATAGTATTTCAATAGAAAAACAATAATTTATACCATTAAAATTGGTCAATAGGATGCGTCCCATTAGTTCAGTAATATTGAAACTGTTAATACAATGTGTGGTTGTACCATACATTTTATAATGTGATATTTTGATTACAATAAGAAAGACCTATACACATTTAATGATACGTATTATTAATTTTATGGTAAAGTCGAATTACATTTTCCTAATAATTTATTAAAACAAAAATGTATTTTAGTTAATTTATTGTATAATTTATTTTATTTAAATGTCGAAATTGATATTCACTTTTACAAAACACACATAAGAAGACACTTATTGCTGCAAAAGGTTATAACACATTTAATGTTTGCTTTGGTTTCCAATAATTGATTGTAGTACTTGACTCTGCAGTTATTTTTGAGTCCGTTGCCATAATAGAAGTTCGATGTATTACTTATTTTCTGTAATAAATAAAAATATAAATATGTATATAAATATAATTTATTTACATTAAATATATTGAGTCCTTACCAATGTCGCGTTTAATAATGTGGATTATTATAAAAAAATACAAGCGACCATTTTGAGTAAACACGCAGAATGACGTACAAAACGAACATGTTTGTATTCGTTTTATGTTTTTTTTACACCACGTTTATTATTATAGGAGGAAACCATTAAAACAACAGTATTTATTCTATTTAAAAAAATAATATTGAAATATTTAAATTTATGGTAGTGAATTTTTCAAATACTATTGAATTAATTAGAAAACTTTTGATTTAAAAAGAAAAAACTATTAATACATGAATCATAAGATCAATGGTCGTACCATAAAGTACTTAATGGTACAAGTTCTTCTGAGTGTGAATAAAAAGTTTTGCTAAATTTGATCTTTATCATTTATGAATATGAATAACATAGACAATTTTAGTTTCTTCACCTTCGTGAATAAAGAGTAAACAGAAGAAAATCATTACTCTCGTTCACGAGCAACGTATTTCAAATATATAACGAGTATTCACTTTTGATCGTACTCATCTGAGGCAGAGTGTTCATGAACTGTGAAGCAACGATATGAAATTTGTGTTCACGTTCATGAGCATGAGTGAACGTGAGTGAGTATTTCCGAACTCTGATTTAGTGCCTATTTCTACATTTTCTAAAAAATAACTATTCGACGAAAGTGACGTAATTTTAAAAAAATGTATAAGTTTTAAAGCCAAGTGACATGAAATTTAAATTCAGATAACGATTTTTTTTAATTGTTATTCAATTACAATCCAAAGTCAAATAATTTCCCTACAAACCATTTAAAAAGTAAAATTATCGTTTGGTTTGCTGGGCTGTTTTGAAATTAATGATATGTCGCCATCAAAACAAAATCAACAATATTTTCGAAACATCAATAATTAAAACCTGTAACTTATTTTAAAAAAGTTAAAGTTAAACATTAAAAATGTTAAAAATTATCATTAAAAGTTTAATTAGGGGCTTTTTTATGTATTTGAAAACGAAAGACTATTAGACGAAAGTGACGTAATTTTATATTCATTTCAAAGTTTGAAAAATATTCGTTTCGTTGTTCGTTTCGTAATACAGACAGTAGGTACTAAAATTTCGAAAGTTTTATAATCAGAATAAAAAAGTTTAGTTATTTTTTGAATAACTTTTGGGCACGATTTTTCGCGTTTAATCAAATATTGGTATTGTTTTAATATAATAAATATTTATAACAAAAGGGAAAAAATTATAAAAAAAAATTTAAATGGCAAAAACAAAAAATTTGGCCAATTTGTTAAAACTCTGCCACAAATGTATTCAAATATTCCTGCAACTGATCAAATATGGTAATAATACTATTTTGTTGGACATCGTAATAATGGAACATAACGTAAAATATCTACTCGATCGAATCCAAATAACAGTAGAAGATTTCACCCTAAGATCGAATAAATTTTAACACTTTTTTCCACAGCTGTGTTCAGCTTAGTACAAGTAATTTTGTATTTAAAGATGTTTGAAAACCTTAAAGTTAATATTTTAAATGCTTCAAAGAATACTGATTTAATTTGTGGAAATCCCGGGATCCCG
Source organism: Dryomyza anilis (assembly GCA_951804985.1). Taxonomy (NCBI): domain Eukaryota; kingdom Metazoa; phylum Arthropoda; class Insecta; order Diptera; family Dryomyzidae; genus Dryomyza; species Dryomyza anilis. The sequence continues at coordinate 40,404,398 of OX638130.1, read as the reverse complement.
GGATTGTAATTTTGAAATCCCGAAATCCAGGGATTGCGAAAACGTTCCGGGATCGACATCCCTAGTATCGACGGACCGTTAACGGACCGTATTTTTAAAATAAAACGAAGTGACCTCCGTAGTCTACGTAACGTTTCAGCGCCGTATACTGTCCGTATTTTTGTTCAGGGTACGGCAATACTCATAAATGAATATTCAAAATTATTCACTCACGATAAATCTTCATAAATGAATAAGAAAGTTCATTATTTTTCTTCACACTTCACGAGCGAGTAAGCAAGAAAAATCCGACTTACTCGTTATTCTAAAGTGAACACTCGTTATCGAACAGAATTTGGCTGCTCACGAGTACTCACATTCGCTACATTTTTACTCCTCATAAGAGATGAGCAACAAATTATTTTTTCTTCTTTTCATATTCAAAAGTGTTCACAATCAAATTGGCAAATCTTTTTATTCACATGTTGAGTGTAGCCTTTGAAGAAAATTAAAACATATCTCAAAAAGTGGGTAAAAAAAAAATAAAAAATTTTACCCAAAATGGTTGGAGTGGTTTGGATTTGGAGTGGTCAATGACCACCAACAGTGGGTCCGAAAACCAATTAACCCAAACCTTTTTATTGCGGAAATCGATTGCGGACATCATGGGATGTCTAATGGTACCATTTGGAGTGGTCAATGACCACCAATGACCAATTTTTGACCCCTCAAATTGTATTGCGGAGATCGATTGCGGACTTCATGGGATGCCTTATGGTCCATTTGGAGTGCTCAATGACCACCAATAACCAATTTTGAGCACAAAACTTTTATTGGGGAAATCGATTGCGGACTTCATGGGATGCCTAATAGTATCATTTGGAGTAGTCAATGACCACCAATGACCAATTTTTGACCCCTCAAATTTTATTGCGGAGATCGATTGCGGACATCATGGGATGCCTAATATTACCATTTGAAGTGGTCAATGACCATCAATAGTGGGTCCGAAAACCAATTTTTGACCCACATATATTTATTTCGAAAATCGATAAGAAGATAAATTTTGATGGGGGTTTTGACAAACACAAAGGGTTTATGGACCACTCCAAATGGTACCATTAGGCATCCCATGAAGTTCGCAATCGATTTCCGCAATAAAAGTTTTGTGGTCAAAATTGGTTATTGTGGTCATTGACCACTCCAAATGGTACCATTAGACATCCCATGATGTCCGCAATCGATTTCCGCTATAAATTGTTTGTGGTAAAAAATTTGGTTATTGGTGGTCATTGACCACTCCAAATGGTATCATTAGGAATCCCATAATGTCCGCAATCGATTTTCGCAATTAAAATGTTTGTGTCAATAATTGGTTTTCGGACCCACTAATGGTGGTCATTGACCACTCCAGAAGGTACCATTAAGCATCCCATGAAGTCCGCAATCGATTTCCGCAATAAAAGTTACGTGGTCGAAATTGGTAATTGGTGGTCATTGACCACTCTAAATGGTACCATTAGGCATCCCATGAAGTCCGCAATCGAAATAAAATTTGAGGCGTCAAAATTGGTAATTGGTGGACATTGACCACTCTAAATGATACCATTAGGCATCCCATGATGTTCGCAATCTATTTTCGCAATAAAAATGATTGGGTCAAAAATTAGTTTTCGGACCCACTCCAAATGGCATCCTACGATGTCCGCAATCGAGTTCCGCAATACAATTTTTTTGGTAATAAAATTGTTTTTTACCCATGACCACAATAAGCAACACTTAACTACATACGCAGCGTGAATAAAAAGTTTTGCTAAATTTGATAAATTATGAATACGAATAACATAGAAAATTTTAGTTGCTTCACTTTCGTGAATAAAGAGTAAACAGAAGAAAATCATTACTCTCGTTCACGAGCAACGTATTTCAAATCTATAACGAGTATTCACTTTTGATCGTACTCATTTGAGGCAACAAGTGTTCATGAAATGTGAAGCAACGATATTAAATTTGTGTTCACGTTCATGAGCATGAGTGAACGTGAGTGAGTTTTTCCGAACTCTGTTTTTGTTATAAAACGGAGTGGACATAATTTTTGAAAATTACGGATTTTCATATTTATTGATTTACTACTAATTTTAACAGACTTAGAATAAATTCAGTAACATAAGTTTTAATTTTATAATAAATTTATTAGTAATTAAAATATAGGATTTTTAAATAAATTCAAAATAATTACAAAAGAACTTGGTGTTGCGCTAACTATTAAAATGTGTCCGTTGATTTACTGTGCATATTTGAATTACTTCATATAAATATCTGTAAATAAATAAAAATATAATCAGTATTATGAAAATTTCTAATATACACATTAATAAGAAATAAAAAAATAATTGGGTAATATTTTGTATCAAAGAATATAACAAAAATAACATCAAAACTTACTATAAAAAATAGTTTTTAACCAAATTATCAATTTAATGAAAAATCAATTAAAATACAAAAATCCCCATTTATTACAAAATTACCCCTTACAAGTCGCAAATATAACATTGCAGTCGGAAACTATCACCGTTGATAGTGGGCGTCTAACGCAGTGAATACGCAACTAAATAGTTCGTTTTTTTTTCAACTTAATTGTTTCTCTACATTGGTACTGAGCTGATCTGAGTGTAATGAACAACGGTAGTGCACCAGATTTTGCTTTTGACGATTCCGGCTTTCGAGAGCCACAGAATGCTGCCAAAAATTACAATTACAATTTTTGGTAAAAATATTAATGACATTGCATCCATCGCTAAATCGGCAACAACTAAGCCCGAAAACTTAAAAATTAAATTAACCCAATTTGGAACTCAAGTCTGTCTACCATTGGTTGTAGAATTCAAGAAAATGAAAGAAAAATGCGAAAAATTAAGTCTCAAGTTTTTTACTCACACTCTCAGAGAGGAACAAACAAAACAATTTCTTTTGTATGGCCTCGATGATTCGGTCTCACATGAAACAATTAAAAGTAAGCTGAGCGAGCTCGGTAAAACTCCAATTGAAATAAAAGCAATGAACATAAACAAACCTTGATACAATGGGCAGCGTTCATATATACTGTATTATAATGTTAATGACAACATGACACTTGAAAAATTACGCGAAATTCGGCAAATAGGGTTTCTGGGTGTAAATTTTCAATTATTCATCAAAAAAACTCAAAGGCCAACGCAATGCGTCAACTGTATGGCATTTGATCACGGGGCGAGGTACTGCTTTCTTTCGCCAAAATGTATTAAATGTGGTATCACAAATCACAAACATGCCCGGAAAATTTGGAACAAAGCAATCCAAAATCAAAAATACGAACGAAAATAGTACGATGTGCAAATTGCAACGGCCCACACACAACAAATTATAGTTTGTGTCCAAAGCGAAATGAATTTGAACATATCAAAATGTCCATTAGCCAAAGAAACCAAGTCCGAGGACGCCGTCCAACATTTAATTTATCTGACAGGCTACAATTTCCACCCCCACCTGTAAGTCGTCGCTCATAACCACAACCCATACCAGAATCACCAATAATGTTAACACAACAACAACCCTCACACTTGTGAAGTGAAGTTGCTGACAATAAATACAACAATACAGCGGACCAATTGCTAAATATGACACAACTATTGCATGCTTTTCAATATCTTGTATACAAACTTAGAAAATGTAAAACGCCTGTAGATCAATTATCTGTTGTTCTCGAATACGCTATGGTAACAATAAACCATTATTCAGAATTAAAAATTCTATATTGGAACGCAAATAGCGTCGAAAATAATATATATATATATATATATATATATATATATATATATATATATATATATATATATATATATATATATATATATTGGAACGCAAATAGCGTATATTTATATATATATATATATATATATATATATATATCAAACATATATATATCAAGCATATATATATATCAAACATATATATCAAACATATATATATCACACATATATATATCAAACATATATATATCAAACATATATATATCAAACATATATATATCAAACATATATATATCAAACATATATATATCAAACATATATATATCAAACATATATATATCAAACATATATATATAAAACATATATATATCAAACATATATATATCAAACATATATATATCAAACATATATATATCAAACATATATCAAACATATATCAAACACATATATATCAAACATATATATATCAAACATATATAAATCAAACATATATATATCAAACATATATATATATATATCTATCAAACATATATATATATCTATCAAACATATATATATCAAACATACATATATATATATATATATCTATCAAACATATATATATATATCTATCAAACATATATATATATCTATCAAACATATATATATATCTATCAAACATATATATATCAAACATAAATATATCAAACATATATATATCAAACATATATATATCAAACATATATATATCAAACATAAATATATATCAAACATCTATATATCAAACACATATATATATCAAACATATATATATCAAACATATATATATCAAACATATATATATCAAACATATATATATCAAACATATATATATCAAACATATATATATCAAACATATATATATCAAACATATATATATCAAACATATATATATCAAACATATATATATCAAACATATATATATCAAACATATATATATCAAACATATATATATCAAACATATATATATCAAACATATATATATCAAACATATATATATCAAACATATATATATCAAACATTTATATATCAAACATATATATATCAAACATATATATATCAAACATATATATATCAAACATATATATATCAAACATATATATATCAAACATATATATATCAAACATATATCGACGCCCCTTACGAAAACTATTATGTTAAAATTGTCTTACCAAAAAAAGTATATATCACTTTTAAACGAATACGATTACATTTTTACTTAAATAAGGAATATTATAATGTTCTCAAAATTTCACAGAAAATTAGTACAACAAACAGTTTTCTGTGGAAAATTATTATGTTTCAAATTTTTAGACGAAAAAATCATATTGCGTTGCTTTTATGCTTTTATATATTCATTTGAAAAATTTGTTTGAGAAAATTTAAAATAATTATAAAACACCAGCAAATGCAACATGAAAAAAATAAATTGAAAATGTTTTTCTTCACCGCGCTACCTGTTGGTAGAAAGCTTCGGGAGTAAAAACTTCACCAATGAAAAGTTATGATTCGGCGTTAAACTGTAGGTTCCGATTCCAATCTTCGACGCAAATTTGAATCATTATACCCTACACTAAGAGTGAAAGGGTATATTCAGTTTGGTACGCCGTTTGTAACACCCAGAAGGAAGCATCTCCGGTATGGAAAAGTATATATATTCTTGATCAGAATGACCTCCTGAGTCGATTTAGCGATGTCCGTCTGTCTGTCCGTCTGTCTGTCTGTTGAAATCCCCACTACTTTTAAAATTGAAGAGCTAGATAAATGAAACTTATAACTTAGATTACTAATATAGCTACGCTGTATGTGCGAGATCGGTCCATTGTGACCTATGATCCGACCACTTATGTTCAAATACCTCATATAAAATGTACATATAAAGATCAATTTTCATGTATACGTGCTTAGGTAAACTTTTTTGGTCAAATATATATTGATATCATGCTCAAATACATGATAATAATGTTTTCCGGCGAAAAGACTTGTGGTTCACAAAAAAAAAATCGAAATTCGGTACACCTACCCATTTGTAAATATGGGTATCAAATGAATGGAAATTCTTCAGCGATTGAATGTTTGTAGTTATTTTCAGGATTCGTATACCCTGGTGACCTATATATCACTTTGAATGGTAACCACACATATGTGTAGGGTATTTATAGTCGGCTTAGACCGACTATAATTTTGATAATCCTATCATAATTACACCTACTTTAAAATTTCCCATGTGATCTAACCTTCCCAACTGGTTTTTATATTCGTAGATATACAGATATACATGTGCATATTCCCGGAAGTATCAAAAACATAATAGAGTTCCTGGCAAAACAATAAAACATATTATTTTTCTCATCAAAAACAATAACATACTTTTATTCTGAACCTGAAAAAATAACATATTTATTTATGTAAGGGAAAAAATATATAATAGTTTTCGTAAGGGGCGTCGATATATATCAAACATATATATATATATATATATATATATATATATATATATATATATATATATATATATATATATATATATCAAACATATATATATCAAACATATATATATCAAACATATATATATCAAACATATATATATATATATATCAAACATATATAAATATCAAACATATATATCAAACATATATATATCAAACATATATATATCAAACATATATATATATCAAACACATATATATCAAACATATATATATCAAACATATATATATATCAAACATATATATATCAAACATATATATATCAAACATACATAAATCAAACTCCATTTTACACTGCGACCCAGATTTTCATTATATATACATGCGTTGTAATCAAGCTAAACAACAGCACAATTCGCATAATCAAATTCTGTTAGAAATTTACATTTTAAGAACGATATCAATAAATTAACACAATTACGACACGCATATTATGCAGTTGGAGATTTTAATTACATTTTAACGTCGTCAATGGAATTGACTCAGAGCAAATACTGCAGGTAATATTTTGTCTACTAAACTATCAGAGGGAAACTTTTTTGAGTTTTATCCAGCTGAAAGCACCCATCATCCAGGCGATATTAGGAAAAATCCATCCAAAATTGATCTTTGCTTGACAAACGGTTATCACTCGGTGAGTGATCTCGAAGTCCACCGACTAGGTTCAGATCACAATGGGGTTTCCTTTGAAATTTGACATTGGGGACCGGCTAAAAATTAAAGACTTGCATAGTAAGCCATCATTCTGAAACAAACTGGAAGGTCTATCAGCATTTTATAAACGAAAAACTTAAAGACAAAATATTTGAGCAACATTCTTTATGTGGCGAACAAGTTGATACAATGGTAAATGAACTAAATTCCACCATACTAGATGCTTGTAAATTCTCGGTTCCTAAAAAAATTCCAAAACGATACGCAATAAACTTAACAGACGAAATTAAATCAAAAATAAAATTAAGAGCCAACACTGAAAGAAAATTTCAAAGATGTCCGCTTCTAATTATGAAAGCTTTTTTTAAGACTCAGGTCAATGCACTGCAAAAAGAAATCAAATATGATATTAACAATTTAAGAAATATTAATTGGAACCATAAACTTAATAATATTTTATCCGATAATCAGTATAAATTTCTCAAAAAACGAAACCATTATATTACCCACTCTAAAAAGCAGTGACGTTATTTCAACAACACCATCTGAAAAAGCTGAAATGCTGGCTACACATTTTGGAAAATCTTTCGAGAATCCACTCGCAAATGACAACACTGCATTCATAGGTGCACATTTACACCTGTGAAGAACTACAAGAAAACACTCCATACCTTCCAACCGTAGAAGAAACTATTGCAAGCATAAAAAGATTAAAAAATCCGAAAGCGCCCGGAATTGATCGTATTAACAACATTTTGATCAAAAATTTCCTATTTTCCATTTCCATTCCTATTTTGAAACCAAATAAATTAGCAGCAGAACCAAAGAGCTATCGTCCAATATCATTGTTAGGCTCATTGAGTAAAATTCTTGAGCGTATCATTTTGCGACGCATTCAAGGTCACATAGAAATTCATAATATTATCCCACCTGAACAACACGGATTCATTCATGGAAAATCGATGCTACACCAACTCCACCGTATCCACACCCACATAAAAAATCACTTAGAAATAAAACAATCTACTGGAATGGTTTTGTGTGACATCGAAAAAGCTTTTGACACAGTATGGCACTCTGGTCTAATCTATAAAATGGTAGACTATAAATATCCACGATATTTAGTAACGATCTGCAACAGCTTTCTAAGAGATATGTCGTTTATAGTTTCTATCAACGAAAATAAAATCTATGCGTCGGAAACTACCGTTTGGTGTACCTCAAGGAGCTGTACTTAGTCCTGTGTTGTACAATATGTTTATATCTGATGTCCCGTCTCTGACAAACGGCTTTCGAGCATTTTTTGCTGATGATGCAGCATTCTACGCCTCATCGAAATATCGCGCTCCTATTGTTTTAGCACTTCGAAATGCATTAAGCAGTTATTTGGAATATTATACCAAATGGAAAATACGTCTAAATGTTTCATACACCCAGAAAAAAATACTATATAAACAATAGTTTTTTACTATTAAAAATAATCAATAGGATAAATTATTATTTTAATCGGAAAATACCATTAAATACTAGAAAATACCATGACATTGCCATTGAGTCTATATGAAAGTATATATTTTTTATATACTATTAAATCAATAATTGTCCTATTGACCAATTTTAATGGGATTTCTGGGAATTTTTTTCTGGGTGTATTCTTTACTCGTCGAAGAACACTGGAAATTCCTAAGAGACCTCTACGCGTTGGAAACATTTCTATCAATTGGGAAAGTGATGTTAAGTACTTAGGCATTATTTTTGACAAGAGAATTACTTTTAAAAATCATATTCAATATATTATTGAAAAGGTAGATAAAACTTTAAAAATAATATATAGTGTTATTAACAGAAAATCTAATTTAAGCATAAAAAACAAATTAATGTTATATAAAGTAGTTATGAGACCAATTATATGCTATGGAAGTCCTATATTTAATGATATTGCTAAAACTCACTTGAAAAAATTACAAGTTGCGGAAAATAAAATACTTAGAATGTGTTTAAATAGCGATTGGTGTGTCTTCACAGACGATATTCACGATTCTGCTCAAATAGAAAAAATTGGTAATTACTTTTTGGAATTAAAAACCCGTTTTCTAACTAGATTAGAAACTGAGTGAAATCTGTAATATTTTTATTTTTTTATATCCTTCTAATATGAACGTATTTTCATTCTTAATAATTGTATAAATTAAAAAACAACAAAGCATTAATATTAATATAATTTATCATAGTTGTAGTAGCTCATTAGCTACGTCACTAAATTGCATACATAATCATGTAAAACAAATGTACAAAGGAATCGTGAATAAAGAATAATATGAATTGAATATAAAATATAAATAGCAACCATGGAACAAATGTAAAATGTACAACAGTCTGGCCATTTCAAATTTAAAATCGCTGCATAATTCGCGAGGTAATGCAACTCCATGTTTCACCCGCTGCAAGTCGCCGCCACAGCATTCCGAAGAATCGGAATCCAAGCATCAATGGATCGTCGATGAATCGTCGCGAATATGTTCCATCTATGACCAGATTCACGGAAATTGCTTATGCCGCATTCCACAGACGATGCTTCTGCTTCATGTAGGCGGTCTTTGTGAAGGCCACCAAGTTACCATCTGCAGATAATTTTAAAGTTAATTATAAATCAAAAATTCGTAGTTCAACTCCTCACAACTACTTATACTTCGATGGCAAATCAGACAGAAGCCACATCGTGCTAAGCATTTCCTCCGCGATCGAAACGCACTATTTCAGTAGCCTTAAAAAGTTATATAAATTTAATTAATGTTGAAATACTCATCAATCATATATATGTTGATGGCTACTTACACGTTAGCTGCACATCTTGAATGATACGAACTGAACTAAAAGTTCTACAAGAATAAAAACCGGAAAGAAAACGGCTTAAAATCGGCATATGCTGCCCGTATTAAACGGAATGCAAACGATACAAAAACGGTGTGCTCCGTCGCAAACGGAATATAAACGCATTCGTCACTACGGAGTGAAAAAGGAATAAAAACGGAATATTCAAAATACGGACAACAAACGGCATATGAACTGAAATATTTTCACATGCCGTACATTTTGCGTTTTCATTCATGTATCGACGGATCCGTCTTGTACATACCGTAAACGTTCCGTTACAAACGGAATTGTGATTCCGTTTGATTACGGAGCTACGTTAAAATGTTTCTTGCGAGGTCTATATTGGTCCACAGTTTTAGCATGCTAGACTTTTGCTATTGGTACAACTTTGTGAATTTTTAAGATATCAGGATATCTGCAGCTTTCTATGATGTTATTAAATATTGTTGTTATTACATCTTTTATATCAATTGAAGTTATTTTTTTTAAAGTAAAACAATTTGTTGATTGATATGTTCGCAATAAGCCGAAACGATCATCAGAATGAGCCACTATGTTTTTGCGCATGTCGCAAACAGACGTAATAAAATATTCATTGAATAAATTACATTTTAACTCATCATTTGCTATCGCAACGCCATCTTTACTTACTAACTCAGTATAAGATTTTGCAGTTCTACCTAACACGTTGTTAATGAAGCTCCATGTCCGCTTTGGGTCCAATTTACATTTTCTGTGAAATGATCTGTGTAATACTCATCCATAGACTTCCTGGAAACAATTTTTATAACATTACTTATATGTTTTAAATGGTTAGAAACGCTTTTATCATTTGGATTTCTTCTTCTCTTCTTCAGAAATTTCATTTTGAGCAAAATTAAAGATTGCACGTTTTTGTTAATCCATGGGGTCATTTTCATATCTAATAAGTTTTTTTCTGTGCTTTCTGAAGTACTGATTTTTGCTGTCGTTGAAATTATATCAATTATCTGATTTGTCATCTCCGACGGGTCATTTTAAACTAGGAAACAAAGATACATTTATACGTTTTTAAATGCTTTTTTATCAAAGCTATACTTATATAAAAAAAATATTTTTTTTAATAAAGTCATTAGTTATGTATTGGCTTTTCAGCTTACAAATAAAAATATTTTGATCAGTTAAATTTGTTTCTATTACATCAACTGAAATTTGTTCGGAAATATTGTTGTACCAAAGTTATGACAACTACCAAAATCATATGATTGAAAAACACTTTTTAATGAGGAAGAGCTGGAGCTGTTGATAAGAATATTCACGTTAAAGTCTCCCATAAAAATACAGGGATTTTGAACGACTTTCTGCAATGATTGCTACATTATTTTACGTAAAAGGCTAGTTCTACATTTTGGAGATCGGTAAAAGGACATCAGTTGTAACGACTTATATTGAATTTGTATATCATGAGAAGATATTAAAATATAATCTACAAATCATTCGCTTCGGTTACATATAATAGAGAATTTGAGCTTCACATTAATGTAAAATGATGTTCCACCATATCCATATTTTTTGCAACAGTGAATGTTATTAAAACCAGGTATAAAATAAAGTTTCGAATTTTGTGATCATGTTTATTGTACTGCAATAATAGCCTTGGAAGTTTACTAAGCATAGTTTTGAATTTATTAAATTTTGAAATTGAAAAAACGCTTCTTATATTCATTGAAAAAATATTAATATAATTAAAATTAATATTTTTTAAATGAGATTTATAAGATTTTAAATTATTGAACTACTGATTATTCATTATAAAGAAAAAAAAAATACATTATGTTGTAAAACTACATAATTCTTATGACGGCGACATATAAAAAATTTCGTCATCATCACTGCTTCCTAAGTCGTCAGCGACCACTGCACTCACAGCTCTACGTTTTCGCCTTGGATGTTTCTGACATGTCGAATTCATCAACATTTTATTCACATCAGTCATCAATTTAATAAAAATTTGACTCGAACCTTCACTCATTTTGACAAACACCTTACTTCCTTTGCAATACACAAATTTGTATCCAATTGTTTTCAGAGATTAGGTATAATTGTTTCTTTGCTATTGTTTTTTTGCTTAAATAATCATTTATATAAACTCCTTCATAGCTTTATCAAGCTTCAGCTTAGACTTTGATGAGTTTACTGGCCTTGCTAGTAAACTTTACAACAATCGATTTTTTATCGCTTTGAATTCTTCGCTGGCCCAGGAAATAGGCGTTATCAATGTGATGCTGCTGAATATCTGCTCCTTCTTTCTTACAAAGTTCCAAAACCACATCTGTTGCTGTTATGTCTTTATCGGTCACATCAACACCACGAACAATAACACTTTTTCAACTCAAACGTCGTTGAGATATTTAATGGATGATTTCAAATCTTCGACTTATTTACGCAACGCACTGTTCTTCTTCAAGTTTTTTTAGTATTTGCAGAAACTTTTTTTAAAATAGCATTGTATTGTGACGACATAAATTGCTTAGTATTTTGAATTTCATCCAACTGACATAACTTTTTTTTGATTTCGCTAAGCTCTCCTGTAGTCGATGTGCTCACCGACTTTTCACACATATGACAGAAGAAGTCCGCGCTCTCGTTATTCAGCAACTCTTGAAACTGACGTTTTTCCAATTTGGTGTATTGTGAGTGAAACATTGTTTTGCATTTATCACACTCAATTGCGTCATCATTATCCGAAACCGGCAACTTGCATTGTGCACAAACGACTTTTTTTGATTTAATACTGCGGCGTTTGTCACCAGTCATCTTTACAATTTACGTATAGTATTTTTATTAGTCTTTTTATATATCAAGGCTTTCTACTTCACAAACCCGATTTATATAAAAAAATACGATTTTTAAAGATAATTGTTTGAGAGAACGTTAAAAGTTTACTTTTACAACACTGCGTTGCCACAGGTTTTTGAACTTCCAAATCAACCAATTTGATGCACCTTCCAAGCGATCAATAAATTTCGCATTTTTCGATTAAGCGCAATGTCCTTCAACTCACTTTTGCAACCGACCGTATTTGCAAAAACATGTTTCTTAATTTTGCAAAATTTAAGTTAAATAGCTTTCCGTATAAATTTCTCCCGATATGGACTGGGCCCATAACCTTTTAAATATTTTTAAAAATATTTTAATAAAATAAACGCGAGAGAAATTGTTAAATCAGTTTAAATTTATTTAGCAGTGTTTGTTCATCAAACGAGATCTTACAGACTATAATATTTGTTACAGAAAAATGTGTATATCAGAAAACACGACCGTCATCGCGTGGAAAATAAATTTAACTAAATATAAATACATCTGTATGCTTGAATAAAAATGCTCTGTTGGATGTGAAAGTCGAAATGGAGCGTAGTTCAGCGTAATCCGAGTATGGAAATGGGCCCGCCTGGACCTCAAAGTCCGCGGTTTGGTACCCGAATCAACAATTTTAAAATTGAATTGAAATGACGTCTCTCAAACGCAATAAACTAAAAAATGTGGAAATACCCTAGTAGAAATTTGCCCGACGCGCCATCAGGAAATAATCGAGATTTCACGGGTAAATCCTATTAGAGAATATATGTCTTATATATATTGTCTTGTCATGTTATTATCATGTTCACCATAGCATGGATCACCCTTTTTAAAATTGAAGTGATAACTATTGTCAAAAGTTTACAAAAATTAAAACAGTATTTTTGTCTACACTGTGTACAAAAACTAGATTCAATATGATAAAACTGATGATTTTAGAAATCAGAGTTACAAATATATTCAATAATTATTTCAACTTTGTAGACAAATTTTATAAATATCGAGGGCTTATATTCAATTACAATTGTCGGTGATCTCGTTGCAGCGATAATAAAGTGTGGGTGTGAGATGCAAATTTTGGCGACTTATAGCGAGTACGTACTCTGTACCTTACATTCCTTGCTTACACTTGCAGTAACGAGTCTGTCAACGAATCACTTGCTGTTGTTGCATAGCGAGACAACAAGTTTAGAGATGCGAGTCTTGTTGGAGATGTGCATGGAAATAAAACCCGTAAATAATCGATTAACATAATTATCGACAAAGACAAAAAATAATATAAATAAAATAAATAAAATAAATAA
>OX638130.1:40220454-40387954 GCA_951804985.1 Dryomyza anilis | reverse complement strand
TACTATGGTGACATTTTTGTGTTGTTTCCATGTAAAAGAACACTTATCTGATGAAAAATAATTTTTTTTGTAGATTTTTAAAACTTCAAAACATAAATTTGATAAACTAAACTCTTTGGAGTTGTATGAACAATAAAGCCCGAATCACACGATTGAATAAACAATCAACTTTTGAATCAATTTCCAAATAAGTTTAATATCAATCGTGTGATTGCCCAATTTTTGTATGGAAAATTAATCACACGATTGATATTTAAATTGTTTTGAAAATTGATTCAAAACTTGATTGCTTATTTAATCGTGTGATTCAGGCGTTAGTCTTCAAATTAACGTAAGTATTACTGTTACATTGGTTGTTAACCTCTAACATATTTATTTATCTACAAACTCGACTCTCAAGTGTAAAAACGTGAAGAATGAATGCAATGCCCATGACAAATTATGCCCAATAGTTTGAAGCTTCAGGCGTATTACAAGTATTGACGCAAGTTCGAAGCATATGTCTTGTTTCAAGCCCTGATACATGCCTGGGGATCTAGCCTTAGTACAATCCTGAATTACAGGCTTGTAACATAGTTATCATTCCAGTCATGACACAGTCTTGGAACGAGTCTGTATAACAGTGTTGACATAGGCCTGAGAAGCATTGACACATTCATATGCCAGTCTTGTTCCGGTCGTTAATTCCTATATGGGATAGATCGATCCGCTGGACATTTTTTATGAATTTTTGAAACTTGGACATTTACTAGGAAGAAAAATATTTATAAAAAGAAAAAGTGGTGATGATGAAATGGCCAATTCTCCGTCCATGGTTCCCGTGCTGGAACTAGCTATATTAGGATGGATAGGTAATGATAAGGCTTTTCAAATATGTGACCTACATAGTTGGATCGATCCGCTGGACATTTTTTATGAGTTTTTGAAACTTGACCAATTACAACGTAGTGATGATGAAATGGCCACTACTCTGTCCATGGTGTAGGTGCATATTGTACGTCCATACTCCCTTATTGTACGTGAAACTTCTGCACTATTTAAAGTAATACAAGTCGCATAATCCGTACATACAAGAAATGATTACAAAAATCGTTTGACCGTCAGAAAGTTCAGTAGCAGTAACTTAAAGTAAATGTGTTATTATAAACATATATTTGTGAATTAAATCCTTGTCACCTCCTCTTTAGGTGGTGACAAATTTCATAATTATTGTATTGTTTTCTTGTTACTTTGTTGCTAGAATACCATTTCGTGACAATTGTCACTCACCTCAAAATTGTCATTGATTTCTCATTGCTTGCCAGAATAGGCCTATAATTTTATAATTCTATCAGCGATGACACTAAAAACTGAACCAAATTTTCTTAATGTTATAAATATTATTATTGAATATTTTAATCTATAAAATATCCAACGACATTGACTATATCTGAGAAATGGGTACATTTTTTTAGAATTAATTCTAATGCTGAAGAACTTTTAAGGTTAATAGCTTTGTATTATCTTAACCACACTTTAACGCGATAAGCGGGAGGAATTTTAGTTTAATTGGCAATGCGTGAAGAAAGGACAAAAACAGAGTACTTCTGGTAAATCTCGAAGCTGAGTTGACCATGATGCAAAGATTTTCGTAATATTTTAAATACTGTGTCCGGGGAAATATTGTTCATGTTTTTTCTAAACATCTTTTTTACGAAATGGATAAAATAACTTTACGAATCAAGCAATTGCATTTAAAGTGGCATTCAAACGTGAATGCATATTTCTACATATTATGAAATAAATGCATGTTTTCACTTCAATGAATGTTTTTTTGCATGTTTTTCTTCTAATTTAAACAAATTGAACATTTCCTTCTAACCGCCTTATATGGTAAATTCGACTGCAGCTATTTTATCTAAAGCAGCGAAGGGCATTTGCATGCACGCGTACAGTTGAGCTTTTATCCTTTGTATATGTATACATAGAACTTTCACAACGGAAGTGCGTCAGTCTCTGTTGAGTTGTCATGCGAGCCACACCGCGCATCGCTTTTCTATTTTTTACACTATAAAAAAATAAATTTTAATATTGACTAAATGTTTTTTTGTCTATATTTTATGATTTATTTAAATAACATGTTTTTATTTGAGTAAATAACCGTAAATTGTTTATCACAAATAATGAATATGAAATAATGAAAATGAAAGACCGAATTGGAAATTGTTAAACTCAGATTTCACAACAACTTTACTGGTTTATTTTTTTTTACCATTTTTTTCTGAGTGTAGATATTTATTTTAATCAATAAGCTAAATAATCACGACTGCCTTTCATAGACAGTGTTTTACTCTCGTAAGTTTGCCATTGTCCACCGACAGTTACCAAAGTATAGAAATATAATTTATATATTGTTTATTGCTTAAGTCGCGTTAAGTCGATCCAGCGACTTTTTGGCTCTAGTGCAACCAACAAACCAGTCGAGTCATGTTTTTAGTTACATGTTTTTAAATTATAAGTGCATATATATGCGCATGTTTTGGATTTTTTAGTGCATGAGAATCCTAACCCTAATGATAATTATGGATATTAAAATTAAAAAGAAAAAAGCAATTAACCATTACTTTGAATGACCAAAAAATATCGAAGGATAGATATTATATTAACAGTTATGAATTTTGTCACCACCTAAGGAGGTGACAAGGAGGTTATTCTCAATGATTTACATTTTTAAAGAGTTTTTTGTACATAATTTATTTAATAGCACTTAATTTCTGCTTAGAATGCATCAATATACAACATATTTATCGATTTTGAACACGGATCGGTTTTCAGACTGTATTCTGCATAAAACTGTTTCTGAATTATTTGTACTTATATTTTGTTCTTACGGATTGCAGTTATATTTGTAACTTTAGCTAACGACTGATATTTTTTTCCAAGGTAACTCGCTAAATCCATTATTGTGCATATTTATGCAAAATTTCAATATTAAATACATACCTTTTTTTCTCGCACTCGTGTGACTATATTGATCCTCAGGTGCGCATCATATTGAACCGCACCGTGCGAGCATATTGAACCCCAATTGATGTCGCACGTTTCCCGCACTGTGACATCAGTCGTGTTAGAAAACACGCACGTGTGAGCTCCGAGTGAGCACATAGTGCGCTCATTTTAAAATTTTATAATTTATATATGTTTAAATTTTGATTTTAATTTTTTGACAGTTAGTATTAATAAGCATAGCACCACATTGATGATCTTGCGATTTGTCAGGTTTGAATTAGAATACAGTAACAATTATTTATTACAAACCACGACACGGACAAATACATTATATCAATGAGTAGATTTTGTCACGGAAATGCCAGAATACCGCTAACAGTTTAATTCAGTAATGGGCGCTCCCATAGCATGCGTACAAAGGAAACACCAAAATACCTCCGTGTGCAGAGCGAAAGCTATGAGTCGTTTATGCGACTTCAAGCAAGTAAGTTGTTGCGCACTGCTTTACGAATGATGCGAGAAATTGGGAAAGTAAAAAAGTCAAAGTTTTAGTTCTTAAGCGGATGTTTTAATGCGACTTGCTTTACTGGCTTCTGACATTTTCGTAGCTGTCAAAGCCTACAAAGCTTTTCAAATAGAAATTTTTTTCTATTTTTTCGACTTCAAAAGCTTTGAATGCTTTGAATTTAGTCTGGCGCCATATGAACGCATGTGGTTCTATTCATCTGTCAAAGCCAAGCAAGGAAAGCAAGTCGCATTGAAACATCTGCTTTGCTGTCAAATATTTGAAATTGTGTTTGTTTTCAATTATTTTTTTTATATATGTATGTCAATTTTTTAAACAAACTCGTTATAAATGAAACAGCATATAAACAGGATATGCAATTAACCGTATATGCCAAATTCGGGCGCTTAATAAAGTCTGTAGTTTTTCGCAAACATTTAAAGAACTTTTCAATTGTTGCCCACAAGAATTGTTCCATTCATGAATTATATTTTTCACATTGGGGACATTCATACAGTCAATAAAGACATTGCAACGACAAAACGCACAACGTTTTGAAATTATTTTTTCAATTTAATAATTTCTAAAAGTCATTTGTTCTGTTTTTAAATTATTTTAGTTATTAATGTCAGTATATTGTTGTTTTGAAAACAAATTCTGTTTTAGAAAAGAATATATACACAATATCATTCCCTCTCAAACCTTTTATGTTTTGAGAGAGTAATTTATGCTTTCTTTTATCTTCTCATTGTATCATGATGTAGACAATTTTGAATTTCAAATATTTGAACATATTTCACGTGATATTTCCGCACTATTTTCAACAAAAGTGATTTACGCGACGTGCATTATGTTAATAGTGAGTTTAGTTTCTGCAAGTCGCAAAATAATTACAATTGCGTAAAACAAATTTCAATTCCAGATACATCAGACAGTGTTTTCCATCTGAAATTGGATCCGCAACAAAAATTCGTTGATATATATTTGATATATTTGATATTTTCTTTAAGTGAAGATGTAGTGCAATTCAAAGGGGATAATTAAAAACTAGTAAAAAAACATATAATCTTCTTGTAATCTCCTCTTTAGGTGGTGTCAAATTTCATAACTGTTGTCATTGTTTTTATTGTCACTATGATGCTAGAATAACATTACGTAACAATTGTTACTTTATATTATTCATTACTTTATTCTTGTCATTGCTGGCTAGAATAGGGCTATTAGTCATGTTTTATTATTGTTATTTTGTTTTAATGTAATGTGTAATGAACGCAAACATAATGCATAAAATATATAAAATTTCTCGAATCGAATGCAAAAATTTGCATTTTTGTTTTTATTATATTTTCAAGAAATATAATAAGAAAAAAAAGGGGATATCACACTTTTTGACTCTTTTTATTTATATAATTTTTAAGTCTGCTTCGCGCATGTCGTGATGGCAGACAGTCCATTTTGTTAGTATCAGAGGTCCCAACTATAGTTGGGACCTCGATCGTTTTTCGGTTTTTGGTCGGTTTTCTCTTCCGGAACTCTTCCTCCATTAGGAAGAGCATGACAATTTTTATTAACATTTCGAGCGCCCCTATAAAGTGAACTTTAGCCTAAGTATTCTATACACAATTATATTATTATTATATTATTATTAGTATATACAGTTTTTTATACAATTGTTTTTGTATGGTCGTTGGTATATATTTATCTTTAAGGCTAAATCAGGATGTGGCGTTCGGTCGGTCGTGCTTTGATACGACTTTTGCTTGCTTTGTACAAACTTTACGATATTTAATTGTCACAACGCGCCAGCTTAACTTTTTAAAACGGAATGTCGCTTCATGCGTTGTGTAGGCATATTATGGAATATGTATGATCAACCGTTATTTTTTTTTTTTTTTGTAATGGTTTTATACCAATGTCAGTTCGTAAACGTCAACTATTGGCAACATTTTATTATTTTCTGATGATCCTTTACTAATCGCGGTGCTCACATTGGATTTGGTGGGCCGCCAAAAAAAAAATCGATGTCACAACGTAAACAATGGGTTTCATGAATTCTACAAAGTATTAAAGTGAATAAAAGCCTGTCTTAAAGAAATAAGTGGTAAAAAGGATTGCCATTGCGTTGAAGACTCGACTCATCTAGTTGAAGACATACTAGAGCACTGAACACAGATTTTAATATGGTCGGAGTTTGTATTCTATTCAAGAGCTATCATTTTCCAAAACGCCAATGCAGAGGAGACTGATAAATTCCAAATATAGCAGCCAAATCTGATTTTCTGTGATTTATTCTCTCCAGCTACTATAGCGAGGCACTCTAAGAAAAGGCGTAAACACTACTGCGAACATGCAACGACCATTCTTGTGCCAAATATATGTTGCAATTGATGTTTTTCTTCAGAACTTTTGAATTTAACAAAAACGCGCTAGCTGAAAGACAAATAATTTAATTTCAATTTGTCAATAAAGCATAAACAAATAATTTTATTTGTCCAACGCTCGATTGACTAGAAAGTAGCTCTACTCAGGCGTTAAGTACGGCGTTACGATATTTTTTTAATTTTTACGATATAACGTTTGAGGTCGCATTTTATTAGAAATCTGTTGTTACTTTTTACAATATGCCATTGTCATTTGAAAAAAAATAAATTTTATGTGGCAGCTCTGTATTGTGCCTCTTAAAACAAAATGTCAAAATATTTTTTTGCAATTTATTGTTTACATTATTTCAAATCAACGTGCAACTAACTAATTTCATTAATTGGTGTAAGTTACATGATTAAGTTATTAATTGGCCATTTTTATTGTTTTATATTATTTATTCTAGGTTTTATAACGCGCATATCTAAAGGCTACATATTTCCAGCAGCATTTCCATTCAATGCTGTAATGACTTCCTTGCCAAATATAGGAGCAGCATTAGCTACAGCCACTTCAACCACGATTGGCAAGAGATTTACGAACATAATGTACCACGACTACCAAGTGACCTAAAAGTTGGAAAATAACTTTGTATGATGCCTTTGCATCAGCTTGTGTGAAAATATACAAAAATAAGACACGGTCACCACCAAAATGTTACATTTATTTTTCAAGAAATGTTGAAGCTGTGAATGTGATATTGTTATATCGTCGTTGTAGAACTAAAAGTCACCAAATACATTTTTATGAAAATCATAATTTTCAACTTTGTTGGTAATTATTATAAAAAGGAATTGATACATTTTTAAAGTTGAAATACCAATTAATAGATTCACATTTTGTTATCATGTGATATAAATATTAAGCTCGCCGTTCAAAAATTGTAAATTAAAAATGTAGTTAGTGACTTTTAGTTCTACAACGATGATATATTGTTAAATGAAATATAATGCAATATACAAAGGGTCTTTTTATTTCAAGTAAATTTAAGTATTAAAAATTAAACTGACAATTTCATTGCATTAAATTTGACAATGATTATTTTTAAAAACAACAATCGAATTATTTTTCGATAATAACTATTACATTTTCATACCCGACAATAAAATAACAATATAATAATGGGATCTATTTGAACAAGCTTATTGTTAAAATATAGTCGGATCTAACAATATATTTCTATGCGTGAATGCCTTGTTTTTACTATATTTGTCAAAGCACGACCGACCGAACGCTGTGTTGTGATTTAGGTTTAATAGTTTGAAAACTATATATCAATTGGTGAAAATTTAATTTTGCATATTATTTCATAATTTTCAAAAAAGAAATGTTTTTCCACTAAACAATCACATGATTAAATTAAATTTTTATGAAAATTGATTCAAAAGTTGAGCGTTTAATCGTGTGTTTCATGCTGAATATAACAAACGTTTTGACAATTTTTACTTACCGTTGTTTTCACAGATTCAAAAAATAATAGTAAAAATTATTGCATTAGTAAATAGTATAAAATATTACTTTTATAACTGAAAGAACATGCCAGCCCTTTTTTATGGAATTTAATATTTTTCAATTTGTATTATGATAAGACGTTCAAAATAAATGTATTTCCATCTCGTACAAAACTACCAAGCCGGAAAAAAATCGTCGGCTGAAATCAGCTGAGAACACCCAGTGTTTCTAGGACTTGTTTCAGTGGGGAATTCAGTATGTAGTTTTCGATATATGCGTGAAGTTAACAACACGGATGCAACCACAGGAACGGGTGGAATAAACATCTGCCACCAAAAGTAGGCAGATCTGATTTTCACTTCGTTCTCTTTGTAAAGAAATGTAGTTGTGTCAGTGTTGCCACTTTTTGTGTAATTCCACAAAAACAGTACATTTTTGATCTCCTTGTGTATTTTTTGTGTATTTTTTGTGTATTTTTTTGTGTAATTTAGAATCAAATAAAATTATACTACAAAAGAAAAATTTAAAGATTTTCAAGAATATTTCCGAATATATATAAGTATTATAAAATGTGTCGTTGAGAATCAAAAAGGCTTAACCCATTTTTGGAAAAAAAAAGATAAACTAGGCCAGAATTCGTATTCTAGAGCTGGTATTTAACGTTTTTGACCACATTTTAATAAGTATGTTATTTGATATACATTAAAACATAGAAGTTTGCATCAAAAATTTCCAAAAATTCATGATTTGAAAAATTGTTCGAAATAAATTGGGACATCTACATTTTTCTGCAAGTATTGGATATTTCGGAAATTGTGCCACACTATTATTATTGTTAGCTCAATTAAATGACACTTCGAGTTGTTCTACTCAATTTTTTGACTTTTTTCTCCTTCTGTGAAATTTGCTTTCTGTTGGTTGCTATCTTTTGCCTGTAAGATATCGATATAACTACATACTATTTTAAGAAAGGATTTTTTTACTGCAAGATAATATTTTTGACTGAAAATATTGGGAAAAGTCTAAACAAACTATATCTAACATATTACATCATTTGTCATTTTTACTTCCTGAGATGAAATATCCTTTGAACTGTTTCTGCGGATACAAAAGCGTTTCTCATTTTCGAATTTTATAAATTTAAATTTAATCTAAATTGAAAATCTTTAAATATGTTGATATCACTATTATTAATAATCCAAGTACATTCTGTTTTACTGTTTGAAATTTAATATAGTTTGACAACAACATTTTTCAATTTTTCCCTTTATCACTATTTATAGAGGCCTCTATGATTGAAATAATATAATAAAATTAGTGAATATTCAAAATACATAGGTAATAAATTCGTCATACATACTGTCTATAGACGACGGACACTCAAATACTTCAATCACGTATAAGTATCGCTATAGCGATTCGTACCGCTGCAGAACTTTTATATGATTGCCATCGAATTACTGTAGGCGATAGTGTTTTATATATATATATATATATATATATATATATATATATATATATATATATATATATATATATATATATATAAAACACTATCGCCTACAGTAATTCGATGGCAATCATATAAAAGTTCTGCAGCGGTACGAATCGCTATATATATAAAACACTATCGCCTACAGTAATTCGATGGCAATCATATAAAAGTTCTGTAGCGGTACGAATCGCTATAGCGATACTTATACGTGATTGAAGTATTTGAGTATCCGTCGTCTATAGACAGTATGTATGACGAATTTATTACCTATGTATTTTGAATATTCACTAATTTTATTATATTATTTCAATCATAGAGGCCTCTATAAATAGTGATAAAGGGAAAAATTGAAAAATGTTGTTGTCAAACTATATTAAATTTTAAACAGTAAAACAGAATGTACTTGGATTATTAATAATACTGATATCAACATATTTAAAGATTTTCAATTTAGATTAAATTTAAATTTATAAAATTCGAAAATGAGAAACGCTTTTGTATCCGCAGAAACAGTTCAAAGAATATTTCATCTCAGGAAGTAAAAATGACAAATGATGTAATATTTTAGATATAGTTTGTTTAGACTTTTCCCAATATTTTCAGTCAAAAATATTATCTTGCAGTAAAAAAATCCTTTCTTAAAATAGTATGTAGTTATATCGATATCTTACTGGCAAAAGATAGCAACCAACAGAAAGCAAATTTCACAGAAGGAGAAAAAAGTCAAAAAATTGAGTAGAACAACTCGAAGTGTCATTTAATTGAGCTAACAATATTAATAGTGTGGCACAATTTCCAAAATATCCAATACTTGCATAGAAATGTAGATGTCCCAATTTATTTCGAACAATTTTTCAAATCATGAATTTTTGGAAATTTTTGATGCAAACTTCTATGTTTTAATGTATATCAAATAACATACTTATTAAAATGTGGTCAAAAACGTTAAATACCAACTCTAGAATACGAATTCTGGCCTAGTTTATCTTTTTTTCCAAAAATGGGTTAAGCCTTTTTGATTCTCAACGACACATTTTATTATACTTTTTAATGACATAAAAAAATTGTGTAATTTTTTTCTGCAAAACTATTGTATGTTTAGAGTTTACCAAAATTACTTCAACAATTTTTAGTCCATATAAACGCAAATGCAGAAAATAGTTTTAATATCGTAAAATCAATATAATATAAAATATCACCTGAGAATTTATTACCCGCATGGGTCGTTTTCATGGGTCGTTTTCACGATACAGAAGATTTGTATAAATATCCCTCCAAATCTCTGCTTAAAAATTATTAAAAATAGTAAAGAAATAAAAATTGGATTTTTTGTGCATTATGTCATAATTACGATATCGTTTGAATATCTTAAAAATATAATTGGGTTTTTGGAAAAAATACTTGATAGCAAATACAGTTTATGTTTTTAGTAAAAATTATTTTAGGATTTTCTTTTTTTTATTATTATACTCAGAAGAATATTTATCATCAAGTACTTAATAATACGACCATTTGGTGTATGTATTAATAGTTCCATGTATTAATTTTTCTGTTTGATATGAAATATCGTAACTGTTACCAAAATGATGGCAATGAACGATTACCGTTCCGGAATTAAAATGTTACTGGTAAAATACCAGTATGAAACGTTTTCCAAACTGTAGAAATTGTAGAAAATTATAAACTTTTTATATATTATTATATTTTTTATTTTGTGAAATATCCAATAATATCTTTCAACAACTATAGAGGATTTTTTATTTTAAGGATTTTCACAGCAATGCGCATACAAACAAAGAGGTTTTAATTCGTTTTACAAAAGCATTAAATAATAATGAAATAATCATATCTTTATCGATTATTACAATGGCAAAATCAAGATTATTAATATGGCAACTCTGCGCACTGACGTTTGAAATTTCATAGAACGGGGCGGAAACGGAGTGAAATTCAGATCTGCCTACTTTTGGTGGCAGATGTTGATTCCACCCGTTTCGTTGTTGAAACGGAGTTGTTAACTTCACATACGTGTTTTCGATATCTTTGTCGTTTGATAATTATTGTTAAAGTTATTCACGAACTCATATTTAAAAATTTGTATTGATAAGTTAACTTTGATATTGATATCGTTGTTAAGCTTTGTTACAATCGCAAACATGACATCGATTATAACGAGGAATCAATATAGTCGGTATACTGTCATATTTTGTTTATTATTTAAATTATGTGATGTGTTACAACAATGATTAATTCATTTTAATATATACATATTCTACGGACCTAAACAAACGTATTAAATAAATCCTATACAAAACTACTTTAAATAAATTATTTTTTTATTTAAAAAATGAAAACCGCCTAAAAAGCGGCGGCTAAAAATATGCCGCACTCAACAAAGAATGTCTGAGTCGCATGATCCTTATGCTTGCAAGTGATGAAGTGTTTCCGGTTCTTCTCCGTCTGCTCACTAACAGAGGTGGAAACGCTAATTTGGCACGATTATTATTGTTCTCGTGCACGCCCAACATCAGGTTCTTGCTCAATTTATCGTAGATTGAAATTGAAAATTTTTTGAATTTTTATTTATTTGTACCCATATGTACTTTTAGTGGGTGCATCAGTTTTTGATTTTTCACGGTCACCACGGGTCCGAGCGGCGCTTATTTTTAATTTTGATATTTTTTTTTTGCAAAAACACAGGGGGTGGAAACTTTTTTTTTCGCTTCGGCCGGTAAAGTGAACTTCTCCCTTTATTTGAAGTTTAAGAACGTGTTGCTGCCATACATTCGAACGTTGTTAAAACTACACTAAGAAAATAAGATGTCTTGTAGCAAATATTCAAACATCCCATAACTTTCAATAAAGTTGCAGCAAAACTATTAATATTTTTTAAATATGACGTATATTCAGATAGTTTCGCGATGTTTGCCACAACAGCAATGAAAATTGAGATATTTACAGCAAAACTTTTGAGGTAATTTGACATTTGATTACCATAAAAAAGAAAAATGGCGTACACTCAGAAGAAAATGTACCATTAAGCACTTTATGGTACGACCATTGGTCTTATGGATCATGTATTAATAATTTTTTATTTTTAAATCAAAAGTATTCTAATTAATTCAATAGTATTTGAAAAATACAGTACCATAAATTAAAATATTTCAATATTATTATTTTAAATAGAATAAATACTGTTGTTTTAATGGTTTCCTCCTATAATAATAAACGTGGTGTAAAAAAACATAAAAACTAATACAAACATGTTCGTTTTGTACGTCATTCTGCGTGTTTACTCAAAATGGTCGCATGTATTTTTTGTAACAATCTACATTATTAAACTCGACATTGGTAAGGACTTCATGTATTTAATGTAAATAAATTATATTTATATATTTAGTTATATTTATATTTTTATTTATTACAGAAAATAAGTAATACATCGAACTTCTATTATGGCAACGGACTCAACAATAGCTGCAGACTCAAGTACTACAATCAATTATAGGAAACCAAAGCAAACATTAAATGTGTTATAACCTTTTGCAGCAAAAAGTGTATTTTTATGTGTGTGTTGTAAAAGTGAATATCAATTACGACATTTAAATAAAATAATATATACAATAAATTAACTAAAATACATTTTTGTTTTAATAAATTATTAGGAAAATGTAATTCGACTATACAATAAAATTAATAATGCGTATCATTAAATTTATATAGGTCTTTCTTATTGTAATTAAAATATCACATTATAAAATGTATGGTACAACCACACATTGTATTAACAGTTTCAATATTACTGAACTAATGGGACGCATCCTATTGACTAATTTTAATGGTATATATCATTGTTTTTCTATTGAAATACTATCAACTTACCATGATTTTTTTCTGGGTGTATCCACAACAATGAAGTAAATCAAATGGTGTAAAAAGTGCCAACTCAAACATTTCATTTTAATGTTAAAAGTGAAAATAAAATATCCTGTGATTTAAATTATCAACACGTGATGGAAAATATTTGTTTTCAGAGTTTACTTTGATGAGAGCGTCGCCGGTCGGACTTGGTTCTTCTGCGAAGAAATCTCAAGTCGCTGTACAATTTTGCCTTCGAAGGATTTAAAAAGACGATGGCGATGTATACCAGGATGTACCATGTACCAGGATACTGTTTTAATTCTAGAATAAATAAAAATACATTTGATTAATATTCTTTCATATCAATAAAAATTACTCTGCGAATTCTAATGGAGTATCTTTTCCAAATATTCATTACTATCTTCCTATTTGTCAGATTTTAATTGATGGTTGCTATAGATAATCGTAAATTCGAAAGACGGTTGCTAGCAATATTTATCGTATTTGACGGATGTTTGAGTGATGGTTGTCTCAAATACGATTTAAATAATTTGTAAAAAACTTGATATTTAGGGCTGTGATATTTCTGGGAATCATCTTTGTTTTCTTAGTGTGATAGAATCAACCAAAAACCTGGATATTAAGTGATTATCGAATATATATTGAACATGGATATCGAAGCTTTCACTGGAGAAAAGCGTTCTACTTTTTGTAATTGTAAGCTTGAAAACCATAGCGTTCTCCAGCAAAACTGGTAGCTTTTTATCCAATTGAATCTAGCCTTTACCTAAACTTGAATTCCGACATTCAATGTACATTCGAGGTTTAACTTAATTGTAAGCTATAATTAAAATGTGATTCGACTTACAAATTACACTTGAATTCAAGCGCATATATTTCCTTCATTAAAGGTTTAAATATAAAATAAAAGAAAACGCATATAAGTTATAATACTATATATTAAAAGGAATTATAGTATGTTCTGCAGCTGCAACAGCACCTGCACCGGTGGCAGTGTACAGGAACTTCTTGTAAAATCCAATTGCGCCACTGCGATGTATAACATTGCCAGGTTCGCGTAAAATATTAATGTTGTCTGCGTATGAATGAAAATATATTAATATTTCATAAACATATTTGTAAACCTTGGCCATAAACATTGTATATCAGCTCATCGTGCATTTTCCGTACAGTAGAATTCTCGGGATGACTTTCGTGTTTGGACCTGCACTTATATATTAATTGATTTGTCTGTTTGCTAATTCAAGCGAAAAACAATGATCTCAGTGATTGTGCGAATGCAGTAGCGCATATGTAGTGGTGAAAAAAAATTAAAATTTTCTTGTTGACATTTAATTTATCACGTCACTGTGTTGCCATTGAGTAATTTCGTGTAGTGAATTTCGAGTAAAGTTTTTTAACTTCGAAAACTAACGGTGGAATAACATTAATTTCTTCGGGTTGATCATGACATTACATCCACACTGGTTGTAAAAGAAAATTCTCCAAATTTATCGAACCTTAAACTTATTGCTTATTGGGATGTTACACAATCACTCAATCCAAGAATAATAGAATAATAAGATTACGTATTGCGCATGTACACCCTATAATGCTGACGTCAAAAAAATCCGAATGTCAGGTAACGGAAATTCAAATTTGAAATTTGACATTTCAAAAATTACAACCAAATTATTTTACTGTTGTTTTGATTGTTGTTTTTGTGTTGATAATTTTAATAAGTTGTTTAATAATGAGATGCGCTGTCTTTAACTGCACTAACACCAACTACAACTCGATTAGTTGGCTAACGTCTCGCAAAACATTGATGGGCAGCCCAAAAACATGGATGGGCAGCAGGCCTGCGGTAGTTTCCTAAGTGGTTGCTTCAACTATCGTTCATCAAAACATATCGGCACGAAAATATATTTTCGTTATCCTGAGGGATCGGATCGACTCAAAAACTGTTATTTTATTATGTTTTTAGCGTATTTCGAAGTAGATTACTTTTTTTTTTCTTTGTGGTGGCCGATTACTTCCAGTTTTTCCACATTTAACACAATTATTTATAAATTAATAACACATTTGTTGTTTTCTTTGAAACAACATTCGGACACAATAAAAAAATAACAATTGTCAAAAAACTTCTACGTACATGCGCAGAAGATTTAAGTTTTGAGCAACGTTCTGCGCAATCTTTGCTTCTATTATTCTTGCACTCAATCGTTACTGCAAGCTACAATTCTTGTTAAATATTAATATAGCTAACTAGTTACAAAATATTCGAACAACCCTGTTCGTATCGAATCAGTTTACGTACCCAGTGTTCCGTTCGTTCGTAATTACGTACTCTTTCGTACTCAAACGTACGACATTCCTGACTAAAATGTACGCCATTGGTTCAGATTTAGGTATAAAAAGAGGAGCAAATTCAGACTAAAGGAGACATAGACATCTAACCTATTTTTCAAAACTAAATCTGAGATAAATTACGTTCAAAACAAAGAAGGCGGAAACGAGAAATATTTTGAAATCAGCCATTCAAACACGAGGTGAAGCAGAACTGATAACGCATTTTGTTCAGAAATTAGAACAGACATATCAAAGCAATGTCGGACATACTCTGAGACCCAAAGTAAAATTGATGACAAATAAAACAAATGCACATTTTGTGTTTTTTTATCTTTATTACAGTGTTTTATTAAAGTATACTTAACAAAAAAATAGTATTTAAATACGTTAACTAAATTATATATATGAACAAAATTAATAACAAATTATAAATATTTAAATACTAATAAACATTTCATTGTTAAACGTAAGCATAAAACATATTTTAAGACACGAATAAAAATAGTACATACCACCATTAATTATGGTGTTAAAAAAAGTAATAGGAACAACAATAACATTAGACTGCTAATGACAGCACAGCTCACAGCTGGTTTTGCTACTGGTGTTGTTGGTCTTTGGTGTTGATAGCTGTGTATGATTTGAAGAAAGTGTATGATTGAAAAATTTGTTGTGCCATTCAGTACGAAGAATATGCATGGATAAGGTAGACTTCCAAAAAATCGGACTGCATCATACGCCATCGATTTGAAGTTTGATCCTAATACGTTAATGGAATATAAATAAAGTATATTATATTATAGTTAAAAGCATTTAAAACATACTTGTAAGAATAAAATTGTAAGCATTCTTTTGTCATCGAATGTTTCCTTGAGCTTTTGCGTTTCTACAGTCTAATACCTGAATCGCGACGGCGCGCCACGGCATTTTCCAAGTGACGAAGGTGTTTCGTGCGTTGTAAATCTTCGTCGAAGGGTCCTAACGAAGGCATTAAATAAGTAAATACATTTTTAAACTGATTCTTAAAATAATTTCGACTGCTACTATTAGAAATCATGATGGCTGAACCCTTCCTCCTTAGGAAAGGCGTGGTAATTTTTACTATGTAGTAAACTTATAAATAATAATAGTTTGGCACTACAGTCCTATAAGAACTTAGGCCGAGCTCTCTCACCATTTTGAGCTGTGCGTGTTATATTTGTACTCAAAGTGGTCGGACCTACAGTTTATTGCCGAATCCGAACGGCGGGTGAGAGCTTTTCATAGGCGTAGGTTTGCCATTTACTGACGAGAGATAGCGCGGCATAGGAAAATGTTTCTATTAAAAGATAGTATTAACTAATTTTATTTGTTACTTTTGATTTATTAATTTTCTTAAATTGCAACACTGTTTTTTCTTCTGGATTTCATTTTGTTTTTGTTTGTGCGTCTCGTGCGTCGGCGGCGTCGTTCAGTTTCTTCTAACATTATTTTCTTCTACGTTGCTATATCAAAACAGGATATTGCATTATTTAGTGTATGTTATGTTATTAAAGCATTAAATGGCTCAATTTATTTTTGCTGTCAAGAATTGGAACAAACAGCTTATGATGCTCGTTTTGTTGCATATTGAATCATTAAAAAGCGAATATCAAATTTTATGTTTGACTCAACTAATTGGCCCACCTGTAGAAGTTGTGAAAACAGACTTCGGCAAAACATTCGTTAAGTTTAAAGAATTTTACAAAGCATATCAAACAGTATAAATACTTATTTAATATTTAATTTATGTTATATATTGAATTAAATTATTTTCATTTTCATATGTTTCTATTCGACAAATATGTTATTTAATTTAACAAAATATTTAATTGATCCAATTTCTATCCAATGAAATTTTTAATTGATGTCACTAATTAATTAATTATTGATTTAAAAATTGGATTAATTAACATTTTAGTTATATTTACACACTTTTTTTTCTGTGTGTGTGTCACTTTTAATTTCGCGAAACATGAATATGGGTGTGTGACACACACATCGGCATCTGTAAACAAAATGAATTTTAATATATTTATAAGTAAATTCATATTTATTTCAATATTTACCAAATTTTTGCAACGCACAAAGGAGAAATAATGAACATTTTCTTGTTGACATTTAATTTATCAAGTCGCTGGGTTGCCACTGACAATTTTGTGTTGTGAATTTCGTCTCAAGTTTTTTTAACTTCGAAAACCAAAACGTTGGAATCACATTCATTTATTTGGCTTGATCATGACTTTAATTCTACACTGGTTGTAAAAGAAAATTTTCCAAATTTAGTGAACCTTAAACTCAATTTTCAATAGAATTTAACGAATTAAATGACAGCAAATCGAACAGCATGAAAAGGAAATCATTTCCGAATAGAATAACAGCATGCTGCCCTTAACGCGAACACAAAAGAAAATTGATGACATTTAATTCAAAATAAATGGATCTTTTATTTATAATTTTAAGTGGTTTAAACTTTTTGCTAATAATACACACTAACAAATACGCTTTTAAATAAAATACAGTACATAAAATACAACGTCTGGTTCAGCGTCTGGATGTTTGTAACAGCGGAGCTCGACGATGGCGGCCAGACAGACTGATATTCCTTGTCGACCATTTGCATTATTTTGGGGTAAAATTGTTAATAACACCGTTTCAAAACTGCAAATATTTAATATCATTAATTCATTTAAAAATGCACAATATTCAAACAACTCGACTTACCCATATCTTTCCAGATCAAAAATAAAAACATCAAACTTTATGCATTACTGCAACGAAATCGTAATGTTGTAGTTACCCAAGTAACAATTAGCTGTTTAATATAGATGGTTAAGGGTTGTGAAATTGCTTGTCCAATTTGTTATAAAGCCGATAATGCTGTACAAGCAACTCTCAAACCTAATTCAAACACTTTTTGGCGTAATTCAATAGCTAACGAAGTATCAATTTGCTGTATTATTTGACTGTTGAAAAGCTCAATAAGACTTTATCCTGCTTATTATACAGCTAGGGCAGCTAATGTTATTTAAATAAGCAACTTTCCCAGAAAAAATTTTGTATCAATAGCTCAGGTGGTAGAGTGTCTGACTCCTAACTTTTGTGTGCCGGTTGAAATCTCAGCGCTGTCTATTTTTTTTTTATTAAAAAATATATATATTTTTTTATGCAACTTCAACAATAAATATGCAACCGTATTACTATTATTTGTATTTTATTTATTTAAAAATCATTTCTTAATTTTACTATTTTGCGGTATTGAACCTGAGTCTTTTTCATTTCATGAAATTGAAGGTGCTGCTTAGACCGATCATACACACTTCAAATATTTTATTTCAGGGAAAATGAAATATAGTTTCAATGACTTGAAAAGAACAACAACAAATTGAAAACATAACAGGCAATGATCATACGGTCCATTTCGGATACAGCCAAGTATCCAAGTATCAAGTATGTAGAAATTTTTACTGAAACTTTCAGTTTTTCTGCTCTTAATATTACCGCTCACATGACCGGTAGTTTTCTTGCTGGGTACCCTGCACACATACACCCCCAGCAAGAACACTACTGGTCATAGAGCTGTAATATTAAGAGCAGCAAAACTGAAAGTTTCAGTAAAAGTTTCTATAACGCTTTTAGGAGCGTCGGGATATAACATTTCTGTACGTGTGATTTTTTATCTCTTTCTCACTCACCTACAATGAGATACAATTGAATATATGTTTGTCAATGTACTCTAAGAAAACATAGATGATTACCATAAATATCACAGCCCTAAATATCAAGTTATTTACAAATTATTTAGATCGTATTTGAGACAATCATCTCTCAAACATCCGTCAAATACGATAAATATTTTTAGCAACCATCTTTCAAATTTACGATTATGTGTAGCAACCATCTATTAAACATCTTACAAATAGGAATATAGTTGATGAATATTTGGAAAAAGTACTCCTTTAGAATTCGCGGAGTATTTTTACTTGAATTTTAATAAAATTAATCAAATGTATTTTTAATTATTCTAGAATTAAAATAGTATCCTGGTTATACATCGCCATCGTCTTTATAAATCCTTCGAAGGTAAAATTTTAAAATTACTTGAGATTTTTTCGCTGAAGAACCAAGTCCGTCCAGCGATGCTGCCATCAAAGTAAACTCTGAAAACAAATATTTTCCATCACGTGCTGATAATTTAAATCACAGAATATTATATTTTCACTTTTACCATTAACATGTAATATTTGAGTTGGCACTTTTTACAACATTAGATTTACTTAATTGTTATGGATAAATCGAGCGTAAGGAAAAAGTACGCCATTTTTATGGTAGTCAAATGTCAAATTCCTCAAATGTTTTTCTGCAAATGTCCAAGAACTCAGGATGTTTGCTATCAGTCAACTGTAAATATCTCAATTTTCATTGCTGTTGTGGCAAACATCTCGTAACTAACTGCATATATGTCATATTTAAAAGATATTATTAGTTTTGCTGCAACTTTATTGAAACTTATCGGATGTTTGAATATTTGTTACAAGGCGTAAATTTAAAAGGATAGTTGCAGCAAGGCTTTCATAAACATTTTGTTTTCTTTGTGTACTTTTGGTAATATATGACGATTAAATTACTAGTAAATTTACGAAATATTTTACGTAACATAAACTCCCAATTAGCAGTGAGTTTAAGGTTCGATAAATTGTAATGTCATGATCTAGCCGAATAAATGAATGTTATTCCAACGTTGTTTTTCGAAGTAAAAAAAATTGAGACGAAATTCACTATCCAAATTACTCAATGGCAACCCAGTGACGTGATAAATTAAATGTCCAAAAGAAAATTTTCATTGTTTCCGCCACTGCATTTGCACAATTAGTGAGATCATTGTTTTTCGCTTGAATAAGCAAACAGACAAATCAATTGATATATACTGCAGGTCCGAACATGAAAGTCATCCCGAGAATTCTACTGCACGGAAAAAGCACGATGAGGTGATATACAATGTAAGTGGCCAAGGTTTACAAATACGTTTATGAATATTAATATATTTTCATTCATACGCAAACACTATTGATATTTTGCGAGAATCTGGCAATTGGATTCACTGTTGGATTCATTGGTTTGGTTCGCGGCACGTCTTTGATTTTAAAAGAAGTTCTTGTACACTTCCACCGGCGCAGGTGCTGTTGCAGCTGTCTGTTATCTCACAGAAGCGAGAATCTAATGATGGGCATACTTTAATTCCTTTTAATATATAGTATTATAACTTTATATGCGTTTTCTTTTTTTATTTTTTTTATTTAAATCTTTAAGGTTTAAGGTTTAATGTTCAGTTAAGTGTTTTAATTACATATATTCTATTGGTAACTTTGAGTTAAAGTTGCAGTTAGTGCTTAACCGAAGATTGTGAAAGCGGCCCTAATTAGGGAAATATATGCGCTTGAATTCAAGTGTAATTTAAATGTCGATTTCAAGTTCAAAATTAAGTTAAACATCAAGTGAAGAACCACATTTTATTTACTTACAATTAAGTTAAACCTCTCTTACATATTGAATGTCGATTTCTAGTTTAGATAAAGGCTAAAAGTTGGATAAAAGTTATCAGTTTTGATGGAGAACGCTATTACAAAAATATGAACGCTTTTTCCAGTGAAATCTTCCATAACCATGTAATATACATTCGATAATCACTTAATATCCAAGTTTTTGATTTATTGGACTGTTATAACTTTGAGATTAGTGACGGTTAAATAACTAATAAACTAACCATAATTATACCAAATAAAAGAAAAACCACACCAATAATTCGATAGTTTTCATTTTAATTGCGTTAAATGTAATATTTTCTTTTCAGAATTTCTGTTAAAACGCTGTGATTACAATTACAATTTGATTACAATCATAATAATATTAAATATTTTTCAATACACTTTATTTCAATGTTTATCAATTGTTTATAATTTAGTCCAAAACTTTTTATGATTCCGCTGTAGGTCCTGTTCGAAGTAAAAAGCAAACGTAAAGAATAACATACAAATAAAAAATGGTGGCAAACCAACGGCAAAAAATATTAGTTTTTATTACTAGTAAAATTATGGTTCATATATCCATCATTGATCCTGCAGCGATATATTACAAATTAGTTATGTATGAGTGAGAAAATATAGTTTTGTCTTTGTGTTGGAGTTGGTAAGGCACGTCTTGCTGGGCTGCTTTATGCCCGATTTACATTGTATCTTCTGTGAGTTTCACTGTATTGCCTAGGGTTGCACTTTTTAAGTGGTAGCCACACAATTGCCATTAAAGTGTTTTTCTAAATCATGCGAAATATACTTTTTTGGCACCCAATTGCTAGTCAAAAAGCCCCGATGCGAGGCTTAGTTGCCACAAATTTCGATCCATTAAAATGTCGGTTCATCTATTTGGAACTTGAACTGACATTTTACTAGTAATAAAAACTAATATGTTTTGCCCGTTGGTTTGCACCATTTTTGGAGGTTATTCATTACGTTTGCAACAGCAGCCGCTACATCAGGAGTTGAAAAAAGATTTTACTTAAATTATAAACAATTAATAAACACTAATGCTGTAGTTTATCAACAAGGCTATTTTGAAAACAGGCTGTTTTCCAAAATATCTTGATATTTTTAATTTTTCGATGTTATCAACCAGTCTAAAATTTTAAACTGCTCGTTTGTTGTCTAAAATTTTTAGTCTGGAGTAATATCCAACTCGCTGTCAAATTTAAAAATGATTTCAAACTTTCAGATCTTTTTTATTGTTTTTCATCAAAAAAATTTGAATTTTTTGACAAAATACAGTTTGAAAATTATAGAAATATTTGGTTCATGTCTGGATGATTATATTTTGGAAAGCAAAAACAGCCTCGTTGATAAAATAAAAAAGCTGAGGCTAAAATAATAGCAGCTGTTTTAAAATAGCTGCTGTTTTTAAATGTATCCCGGTTGATAAACTACAGCATAAAAGAAAATATATTGAAAAGATTATTTTTTTATATTGCTTATTTATCTATTTATATGAGTGACAAACATATATTCAATTGTATCTCATTGTAGATGAGTGAGAAAGAGATAAAAATTCACACCCACACAAAAGATTCGGCCATTTATCTCCCGACGTTCTTAAAACGTTATAGAAACTTCAACTGAAACTATCAGTTTTGCTACTAGTAATATTACTGCTCACATGACCGGTAGTGTTCTTGCTGAGTAACTTGTAATCAAAAATTTTGATTACGATTAGAAATAATCAAAAAGTAATTTGATTCTAGTACATTTTTTGATTATTTTCACGACTACGTTAAAAGAATCAAAAACTAGTAATCGACTACTCCTTTTTTTGATTATTTTCAGATTATTTCCATTTTTTGATTATTTCAATTTTTGATTATTTTTAGATTATTTTCAAATAATCATAAAAAAGTAATTCGAATACTTTTTTTTTGATTACTTAAATTTTTTGATTATTTCAATAATCAAAAAATTAAAATAATGAAAAAAAGCCGCTTTTATTTTTTTAGGTTTTTTCAAATAATCAAAAAAAAAATAGTCGGATTACTTTTTGGGAAGCTCTCACACAGGCAATTCCTACACTATAGCACTTTTAGTTAAAATTACAACTATTATAAAGCTATCATTAATAAATAGCTTTTAAAGACCTTACCCCGCTATTATAAAGCTTGTTTACTTCTAATAATTAGCTGTTTAATTACGTCAAAAAGTTTGTACAAGGGTTTGACAACGATTAGAGAATTGCTTGTGCAGCTTTTGCATTTTTTATGAGTTACATAAGCTCTTCTACAACTCTAAAGAATCAATATTATACAGCTAATGTGTTACTTGGGAAATTACTTATTGATTATTTCTAATCGTAATCAACATCGTATATTTTTGATTACGACTACCAAAGAATCGTAATCAAAGAATCGTAAAAAATTCGTAGAAATATTATTAATTCGTATTTTTTTACACTTTTACAGTATTATTGTGGTAAGGGAGATAGTTGGGTCAAATTTATCAATTCATTGAACCTCTTGATACCAGATATAAATACTAATTCATAATAATATTTTACAAATACTGAAACCCATAACTGGAATCAAGAGGTCAATAAATTGATAAAATTGACATAACTATCTCTCTTACCACAATAATATTAAAAATGAGTAAAAAAAAAGTTCGAGTTATTAATATTTCTACGAATTTATTATACTTAATAATTTTTATTTTATTTTTTAAAAAAATGTCCTTTAAGTATGCTGTAGTTTATCTTTTGTATTTGAACAAAAACGAAAAACCACGTTTTTGAGGATTCTATTGATTGGCAAGCGTTGATTATAATGTCAGACTTATTTTTATTTTATTCAAAACATGCATGTATATATCAATTTTTTAAATTACCTTAACAGGCCTTGAGATATGAAGCAAAAAGGACTCATTTTTAGGCTAAAAATAGACCCATTTTTGAACATTTGCTTCTCAATACCCAGTTGTGCACCATTCTTGTGCTTTGCATTATAACTTAGAAAATTTCATAGATTTCAATACTGTTTTATTCAAAAACACCGTAAACGTCAAAATTGGTCATACAAATTAAAAAAAGGACATTTTTTTAAAAAATAAAATAAAAATTATTAAGTATAATAAATTCGTAGAAATATTAATAACTCGAACTTTTTTTTACTCTTTTTTAATATTATTGTGGTAAGAGAGATAGTTATGTCAATTTTATCAATTTATTGACCTCTTGATTCCAGTTATGGGTTTCAGAATTTGTAAAATATTATTATGAATTAGTATTTATATCTGGTATCAAAAGGTTCAATGAGTTGATAAATTTGACCCAACTATCTCCCTTACCACAATAATACTGTAAAAGTGTAAATAAATACGAATTAATAATATTTCTACGAATTTATTATGCTTAATAATTTTTATTTTATTTTCTAAAACAATTCACTTTTTTTAATTCGTATGCCCAATTTTGACATTTAGGATTTTATTGAATAAAACAGGATTGAAATCCATGAGATTTTCTAAGTTATACTGCAAAGCACAAGAATGGTGCACATCTGGGTATTGAGAAACAAATGCTCAAAAATGGGTATATTTTTAGCCTAAAAATGAGTCCTTTTTGCTTCATATCTCAGGTCCTGTAAAAGGAATTAATTTGTGTTCTATTATGCAGTTTTAAATAAAATAAAAATAAGCCTGACATAATAATCAACGCTTACTAACCAATAGAATCTTAAAAACGTGGTTTTTCGTTTTGTCCGATATCCTTGAAACTGGACGTGTAGGGAAAAACTGAAAATGCCATTGTTCTTAGAATGTCCAAATCCATAAGAATATGTAACTTTCATTTCTGGTGGTAAAATGGGTGCGCACAGTGTTATGGTAAACGTGAACATCTTGCCTGTGGTCATTATCCTTGCACTTCAAAATTGATGTCCTTTAAAAGGAACCTTTTTAAAATTCTGAAAAAAGTTTTCGTCTATTTATTATAAATGTTCATGCAAAATTTCAAGATGGTATTTTGATGGCATCATATTTTAAAAAATAATTTTCTAAATTTTTATTTATTTTTTGTATACAAAAAAATATTTTTTTTTAAAAATAAAATTTGCAATAATATATGTAACTTTGATTTATAAAATCGCGTCGGTTTTATCATATTGTATCTAATTTTTGAGATACTTATTTTGGGATATAGTTTTTACGATTTTCGAAAAATGGTTTATATTTCAAAAACTCAAACAATTTGATGAAACTGACGCCATTAGAGTTACAAATACATTGAAAAATTATTGCAAATTTTACTATGATGCCATCAAAATACCATCTTGAACTTTTGCATGAACATTTACAATAAATTGACGAAAATTTAGGATTTTCCGATTGCTACTAGATGATAAAATTTAGCAAAGGTTACGACATGTCCATTGGAAGATGAGGTGCTCCTGCATTAAGAAAACAATATGTTATGAAACTCTTGCTGCAACTATCTGTTTAAATTTACGCCTTGTAGCAAATATTCTAACATCCCATAAGTTTCAATAAAGTTGCAGCAAAACTCTTAGTATTATTTAAATATGACGTATATGCAGATAGTTACTAGATGTCTGCTACAACAGCAATGAAAATTGAGATATTTACAGTTGACTGATAGCAAACATCCTGAGTTCTTGGACATTTGCAACGAAAGTGTTGGTTTATTTTGACATTTGACCACTATAAAAAAGAATGAAAATGGCGTACTTTTTCCTTACACTCGATTTACTCACAACAATTAAGTAAATCCAATGGTGTAATATGGTGAAAATAATATTTTCTGGTATTGAAATTATCAACAAGTGATGGACAATTATTTCTTTTTAGAGTTTACTTTAATAACAGCATCGCCGGACGGAATTGGTTCTTCGGCGAAGAAGTCTCAAGTCGTTGTACAATTGCATAACCAGGATACTGTTTTAATTCCGAAATAAATAAAAATACATTTGATTCATTTTATTTTTATTGAATAAAAACTACCTTTTCCAAATATTCCCCAACTATCTTCCTATTTGTAAGATGTTTAATTGATAGTTGCTATACGTAATCGTATATGTATATATCAATTTTTTAAATTACCTTAACAGGCCTTGAGATATGAAGCAAAAAGGACTCATTTTTAGAGTAAAAATAGACCCATTTTTGAGCATTTGTTTCTCAATACCCAGTTGTGCACCATTCTTGTGTGTTGCATTATAATTCATAGATTTCAATACTGTTTTATTCAAAAAAATCGTAAACGTCAAAATTGGTCATACAAATTAAAAAAATTATTTTTTTTTTTAAATAAAATAAAAATTATTAAGTATAATAAATTCGTAGAAATATTAATAACTCGAACATTTTTTTACTCTTTTTTAATATTATTGTGGTAAGAGAGAGTGTTATGTCAAATTTATCAATTTATTGACCTCTTGATTCCAGTTATGGGTTTCAGTATTTGTAAAATATTATTACGAATAAGGATTTATATCTGGTATCAAGAGGTTCAAAGAGTTGATAAATTTGACCCAACTATCTCCCTTACCACAATAATACTGTAAAAGTGTAAAAAATAAGAATTAATAATATTTCTACGAATTTACTATGCTTAATAATTTTAATTTTATTTTCTAAAACTTTTCACTTTTTTTAATTCGTATGCCCAATTTTGCAGTTTAGGTTTTATTTGAATAAAACAGGATTGAAATCTATGAGATTTGCTAAGTTATACTGCAAAGCACAAGAATGGTGTACATCTGTGTATTGATATATGTTCCATTATCGAAATGTATGACTTATATACCACAGCATTGTGACATATTATTGCATTGTCCCACACATGTTCTTAGCAACCGCTTTGGAACTAAATTTATGTTCCATTATCAGAATGTATGACTTATATATCACAGCATTGTGACATATAATTGTGTATGTTCCATATATGTTGTAGGAGTAGGAGACTTTTCGAATCCTTTATAAATTAACGAAATAAAAAAGACAATCGATGTGTTCGCTTTGACGTTACAAACAAGACTCTGCTTTATTAGCTTTACATATTATAGAAAGCCAATTAGCGAATATCAGCATAAAACGTAAATTAGAATGACAGTTATTGAGTGCAATAAAAAATAAATGAGATGAGAATAAACATAGAAATTATTTATGTTGCCAGGTCTAAAGCCGCACTGATGAGATCCAATCACGATGGGCTTCAGTCTTTCACTTAATATGCTCGTTAGAAGCTTATACGCGATATTGAGGAGACTTATCCCACGGTAGTTGAGCGCGTATCGTGGGATCCCCCTTCTTAAGGATTGGGCAGAGTATACTGAGATTCCATTCACTAGGCATGCTATCTTCTGACCATATTCTGCTGATGAGCTGGTGCATGCTCGTTATGAGCTCATCGCCTCCGGTCTTAAACAACTCTGCAGGCAGACCATTCGATCCTGCGGCTTTGTTGTTGATGGCTGTGCAGACCTCATCACGGTCAGACGGCGGTATGTTAACGGCATCGTCAGCAACTGGAGTTGTTAAGTTGTCTTCTCTATCAGCGGAGTAGTTGTCATCATCGTCTGCTAGAATACCAGAAAAGAGCTCTCTCTATAATCTCAGTGTACCCTGGACATATGATACTAGATTCCCGTCATCGTCTTGACAGGAAGAGGGTCCGGTCTTTAAACCTCCGGTCATGCGTCTTATCTTCTCAAAGAATTTTAGAGCCTCGTTCCTGTCGCCATACATCTCAATATCTTCACACTCGCGTCTTTCTAATTCTCTTTTCTTGCGCCTAAAAAGATGTCTCTCCTCCTACCTCTTCTCTCTGTATCGCTTCTTCGCGGCTCGCGTAACTACCGACTGCAGGGTGTGTTGCGGGCTCCAGGGGTGAGAAAATTCCAATGTGCTGAATTCTTAATTGGTTCCCATGCTGGCGTTAGTCTTGACTTAAATTACAACCAATGCTTTTGTTGTTGCTTTTAAACAGACGGCACACTTGCTAGCGCATGCCTCGGATCAAATTGCAACTGGTGCATTTTTCGTTGCTTTCAAGCGGACTTAATTTTATATCCTGAAAGTATGCACTCATAAACATTATGCACTTTCCAGTTACGTCGTAGACGTTATGTTACGTTAACATGCATCTGTTATTGTGCTTTTAGATTTGAACTTTATGTGCATACTGGTTATGTGCAGTCTTTCTTAAATACATAAAAAAAACGTTTCTGATTCACAACAGGTGGCTCTATATGCAGCGTCTTTCTTTGTGATCTGAGTCGATGTTGGCATATCGGATCGAGCGTACATCCATCACACTAGAAGCGTGCCTTCCGTCAATCACAACTTGATCAATTTGGTTTCGCGTGTTCTGATCGGGTGACCGCCACGTTGCATCTGTTAGACGATGGACAGTTTGACAGCTGATGATTCTTTGACAGACACTTGATGCAAAGATTCAGCCTTTTTACATTTCCAAAACGTTCAACAACTTCCATTGCCTTGAAGCGGGTGCAATTGTTGACTTTATGATCTTTCCTGGAACATAAATAACACGAGGAGCTGGAGCAAGCAAAAGAGTAACCTTGACGATCGTGTTGATTTCTATATTTTGAATATTTTTCTGTTTTACGAGTCTCAGCAAAATGAGAGTGGTTACTGTCGACAGATTCTAAGTACTGACAATGCCTTTCTAATACTAGAACACAATCTTCCCAAGTTGGAGTGTTTTGAAATCTAAAAACTCCCTCCATTTCATCTTAGAGTCCTCATCTATCTTCTCTATAAGAAAATAAATGAGCATAGCTTGTGAAATCTCTTTTTCACTGCCTAACGACAGCAGCGAACCATACAGCGTCGATGCGTTGTCAACGATACTTCTTAACTGGCTTCCATTTGGCTTGAACATGTAATATTTTCGAGAAATATCAATGTGTTGTTATCATAACGAGCTTTAAGTCTATCAATGGCCTTTGGGTAATTTTTATTAGTGACTGGGAATGCCTTGACTGTCTCTAACGCTTGACCCTGAAGACAATTTAAAAGGTGAATAAATTTTTGGATGTTGGACAAGCTAAGCCTTCGTCTATAATTTAGTTAAAAGAAGTAATAAAATTTCGTTACTCAGAGTATTTGCCACTGTATGATGGTAACGATAGTTTAGGCAACTTTGAACTTGTTACGGGGAACATACATGTAGCATTACTAAACGTTGTGTTATTACCACCA
This sequence comes from Dryomyza anilis, assembly GCA_951804985.1. Classification (NCBI taxonomy): domain Eukaryota; kingdom Metazoa; phylum Arthropoda; class Insecta; order Diptera; family Dryomyzidae; genus Dryomyza; species Dryomyza anilis. The sequence goes on along the minus strand of OX638130.1, from coordinate 40,359,090 downwards.
TCTTCTAATTGAGACTGAATCGCAACTTTAGTTGATATATAGAGTTCTTCAAGTTCAGCACGACAATTATCGTCGGGATTCAATTTCCCAGTACTACTTTGAAAACACAAAATTTGCTTGAAGTATGATTCAAGTATTCCTGCACGACATTTTATTTCAGCAGTTGAAAGTGGTTTTGCATCTGCCTTTGCATTGCTTTCGATGATATTTTTAATACGCGTAATACTTTTCTTTGTATTAGACCGCTGTTGTTTAAGCTCTTCCAACGACATGATTGCAACTAATGTGACTACCGACCAAATGTAGCTCAGCAAAACAACGAATAATCAAAGAACGAAAAGACAATATAGAGCAACAACAACAGAAGAAAGCACACAGCAACAGCACATCAAAAATGCAGCAACTAACGATGTAAGCGATTTGATGATGGGCGCGCGCTATGTGTTTAATTTGAGAGCGCTGCTGTACCACACAGCGAGAGACTTTGTAGACTTTATAAATATATACGACGACTTCGCAGCGACAAAAATTGCAACGAGTAACTGCTTAACACACGGTACTTTATTGCCTGCAGAAAAAGGTACAGATGTCCAGCAGCCAATTTATGTTTTTACAACGATGATATGTCCACAAAATGCACGAAAATATTGAAGCACGAGTTTCACGCGTTTCTATTTAAACGTGTCCAAAGTATAACCGCCCTCGTGCCCCACGTTGGGCTCCAAAAAATGTAGGAGTAGAAGAGGATAGGAAACTATCCTTTATAAATTAACGAAATAAAAAAGACAATCGATGCTTTTGTTTGACGTTACAAACAAGACTCTGTTTTATTAGCTTTAGATATTACAGAAAATCAATTAGCGAATATCAGCATAAAACGTAAATTAGAATGACAGTTATTGAGTGCAATAAAAATTAAATGAGATGAGAATAAACATAGAAATTTTTTATGTTGCCAGATTTTTGCAGTTGGTGATTCAACACATGTTCTTAGCCACCGCTTTGCAACTAAAAACTACTATTTTGCAACACTGCAACACAAAAGTTTGTCACAATTGTCGAGCCGTGCACAGAAAAAAATATTGTACGTATATATAACAATTGATATTAATAGCAAACAAAATCGTATTCCAATTAAAAATATGAATGTATTTACTAATTAATTAATTGTATTTACACATTTTTTAATTAAAATATTAATAGGAATAAATTTAATAAAATTTCAATACAACTAAATCTTTAATAGTATTAACTACTTTTATTTGTTACTTTTGATTTATTTATTTTCTAAATTGCAACACTGTTTTTTTCTTCTGGATTTCATTTTGTTTTTTGTTTGTGCGTCTCGTGCGTCGTGCTATTTTAAAACAGGATATTGCATTATTTAGTGTATGTTATGTTATTAAGACATGAAATGGCTCAATTTATTTTTGCTGTCAAGAATTTGAACAAACAGCTTATGATGCTCATTGTGTTGCATATTAAATCATTAAAAAGCGAATATCAAATTTTATGTTTGACTCAATTAATTGGCCCCACCTGTAGAAGTTGTGAAAACTGACTTCGGTAAAACATTCGTTAGGTTGAAAGAATTTTACAAAGCATATCAAAAATATAAATTCTTATTTAATATTTATGTTATATATTGAATTAAATTATTTTTATTTTCATATGTTTCTATTCGACAAATATTTTATTTAATTTAACAAAATATTTAATTGATCCAATTTCTATCGAAAGAAATTTTTAATTGATATTACTAATTAATTAATAAATGATTTAAAAATTCCCAATAAAAAAATTAATATATATAACAACTTTAATATCAATATGACAAAAAAATTAATTAAAGTTTCTCCAATTAACATATTCTCATTATTACGAATATGGAATTCAATGCTACTAAAAGTTACATCGGCTGAGTTTCAATTAAAAATTAATTGGATTGATTAACATTTTAATTATATTTACACACTCTTTTTTCTGTGTGTGGTTACTTGTGATGTAAATGAAACAGTAATATGTTAAAAAACACAAATATAAATGTTCAATAATCTGTTTGATAGAAAACAATATGGCAAAAAAAAAAAAACAAAATCAATTGACAGTCAGTTATTATTTTTACGAACTACAAAGAACATTTTGTGTCCTCAAGACCAGCAATCAATGACAATTACTTAAGAAAAATTGCGATGTGCTGAGACAAAAACTGAATGGCACTATAATTGTCAAAAGGAAGAAACATTGCCTTACATTTACGAAGCTAATTACAGACCAAATGTCCCTCTAAAAATGAACCTCTACAATCATTCTGTGGTTTAAAAATTTACCAATTTTTTCATTTAATTAAATATATTGTTACGAAAATTCAGTTTACGGAAAACTGTTCTACGAGTTCGTATCGCTGGATTGTGTACAAAATAAAAACGCACTTATATTTGGTTTTAACTAATATTATTTCAACTAGTATTAATTAACTTTATTAATTTAAATAACAACTTAAAGAATAATCACTTATATCAACTGCTGAATTACTACAATTTATCTTTACAATGTTCACTCACTCACAGACGCACTAGTTCACTATTAAATCACAACTGAAGTACAGTGCCTCAGATGCGCGGCCTTATGAACTGCAGGCATCAGTTCGACACGTTTCGACAAGCTTCGACTTGTTTCGAGAACCTTCTACTCATTTCGTGAATGACGCATGCTATTGGCATCTCATTCGCACTCATGTGTTTTAACCAGCTGATCTTCCATCTCTTTCTCGCACATTGCTCAGTACGCTGAATGATCTTCCGTCTCTTTCTAACACATTGCTTAGTGCGCTGAATTGTCTTGCGTCTCATTTATTATTGTTGAATGCTTGCACAGTGGGGCAAATTACCTCTTTTCGTAACAATATATTAATTTTTTAAATAAATAAATTAATTTAAAGAATATGTCGACGATTACGGTCAAATAAAAGTCACAATTTTTTAAACTTAAACAGCAGTGTGTAAATTCCGCAACAACATAAGCAACATCACCTACACACATAGAAAATAATTGTCGAATCCGACAATAATTTGATAATATTTCATGTTAAAATGGAACCACAAATATTATTTTGAATTTATTGTCGGATTCAACAATCAAATTTTCAAACAAAGTATTGAACATAAAAAGATTGTTTTTGAAAATTTCGATTGTTAATTTTCATTTATGCTTTGATGGCATTTTTTTAATTTTCAAATTTGAAATATTTTGATTAAAAAGAAAACAAACAATTTTGAAATTTTGTCGTTTTTTTTTTAGCATATTGAATGGAAAACTAACAAACGTCCAGCAATTATAATATTCTACGAAATGATAACGTCGGTCCAGCGTCGCATGATTCGAGAACTGCAGCGCGTCGTCCTTAAGGACCTAAGTATAGCGCGCTTCCTTGACATTGCTGCGTTGTGCTCCAGACGGAAGAAGCAACTGCTAGCTCTATGAATGAATTCGATGACGTTAGATTTCATGGTGACAACGTATATGTTGAAGAGAACACCGCGCATGATTTCGTTGTCGGGTTTGCTCTCTTTATTTCGTTTAAGTACTGAACGGACTTGGAGCAATTAAATGGAGTGACGTTTGGCTATAATTTTAGTACACACCGGCGTCATATGTTATTAAATTGGCCATTTTTGACCAACAGTACATATGGCAATTAAAATATTTAGTCGTCGAGGTTTTTTATTAATTAAACTGTTTTCTTCACAAAAAGGCTTAACAAAAAAGCATTTTATTAAAAATATAAACATCAAACAAAAAAAAAAAAAGATTTTCTCCGTCAAAATAAAAATTAATAAGTTTATTTTCAAAGATAAAAATAATATTGTCGTTTTAAGGTTTTATAAATTGATAATATTTTCAAAAATCAACAATAATTTTCTTTGTGTGTAGTTGGAGGTGGCATATCCATTTAATTTTGTTCTTGAATACAATCTTAAATCTTTGATTAATTTAAATTTCTTTATTTATTATTTGCGTTTTGTTTATTAATTTGAATTTAATTTTAAACTTCAAAATATATAAACATGCCAATATTTGACAACAATTTTATTTTTGTATGTCAATCTATTACAAAACTTTATAGGAAGTGATGCGGCGATACAGAAATGTTCAACATGTTGAACTTTTGTGTATCGCCTCCTGCACCAAGGGCCAGTTTTTCAGTGCTAGTTTAAACTTCGTTTAAATAATCTTCTCTTTAACTTAAACGACGTTTAATATTGGTAGCAGTTGTTCAGTAATAGTTTAAAATGACCACAGACCAAGCCAATATATATGGCACCACAGGCTAATGACATATAATTCTCTTGATTTTGATTTCTGATAAATGTCATTCAAAATTAAATAAATAAAAAAATTGTTTTAGAAAAATAAAATTAATGGAAATTTAAATTTTAGCAACATATCTAACAAATAAAGTGCACACGAGAGTTTATTTTTAATGTATGGGCCATTCCACACCAAATCGACCAGCGGTTGGAACTCACCATCTTCGATTTCAATGGAATTTTGGGAATTGATAAAGGGTATTGAGACATGCACTAACCAATTTTTATTTTATTTTTTCCGACCACTACTTCCAGAGATACAGTGGCTCAAAGTTGGAAAAAGGGCCAAAAAATCACATTTGTATGGTTGTTCATATTTAAATATCTCTTGAACTAGAAATTTCATTGATGGCTTGTTTTAAAGCTAATAGAACAAGCTTTCAGAAAAATTATAACTTCTAAACGTGAACATCTTGCCTGTGGTCATTATCCTTGCACTTCAAAATTTATGTCCTTAAAAGGAACCTTTTTAAAATTCTGAAAAAACCTATGTTTTCGTCAATTTATTACAAATGTTCATGCAAAATTTCAAGATGGTATTTTGATGGCATCATATTTTAAAAAAAAATTTCTAAATTTTTATTTATTTTTAGTATAGAAAAAAAAAATTATTTTTTTTCAAAAGTAAAATTTACAATAATTTCGGAATATATATGTAACTTTGATTTCTAAAATGACGTCAGTTTTATCATATTGTATCTAGTTTTTGAGATACTTATTTTGAGATATAGTTTTTACGATTTTTGAAAAATGGTATATATTTCAAAAACTTCATCAAAATAACATCTTGAAATTTTGCATGAACATTTACAATAAATTGACGAAAATTTAGGATTTTTTTCAGAAATTTAAAAAGGGTCCTTTTTAAGGACCACAATTTTGAAGTGCACTGATAATGACCACTGGCTACATGTTAACGTTTAAAAGTTACAACTTAATTTTTCTAAAAGCTTGTTCTATTTATTATCATCTTAAATGTACTCATCATTGATGATGATTATAATTTGTATCTTCAATTTTTCATCATTCATCTCAGCATTTGAAGATAAAAATAAATAATGAGAAAAGATGAAAAAAATGATGAGAAAAAAGATGAGAAAAGATGAAGAAAATTATCAGAAAAATGATGATAAAAATGATTAGATAGATATGAGCAAAATGAGAGATTGAACACATCCGAATGGGATGATAAAATTTAGCAAAGGTTTCGACATGTCCATTGGAAGATGAGGTGCTCCTGCACTAAGAAAACAAGATGTTATGAAAGTCTTGCTGCAACTATCTGTTTAAATGTACGCCTTGTAGCAAATATTCTAACATCCCATAAGTTTCAATAAAGTTGCAGCAAAACTCTTAGTATTATTTAAATATGACGTATATGCAGATAGTTACTAGATGTCTGCTACAACAGCAATGAAAATTGAGATATTTACAGTTGACTGATAGCAAACATCCTGAGTTCTTGGACATTTTCAACGAAAATGTTGGTTTATTTTGACATTTGACCACTATAAAAAAGGAAAATGGCGTACTTTTTCCTTACACTCGATTTACTCACAACAATTAAGTTAATCCAATGGTGTAATATGGTGAAAATAATATTTTCTGGTATTGAAATTATCAACAAGTGATGAACAATTATTTATTTTTAGAGTTTACTTTAATAACAGCATCGCCGGACGGACTTGGTTCTTCGGCGAAGATTTTTAAGTCGTTGTACAATTGCATAACCACGATACTGTTTTAATTCCGAAATAAATAACAACACATTTGATTCATTTTATTTTAATTCAATAAAAACTATTCCGCGAATTCCAATGGAGTACCTTTTCCAAATATTCCCCAACTATCTTCCTATTTGTAAGATGTTTAATTGATAGTTGCTATACGTAATCGTAAATTTTAAAGATGGTTGCTAGCAATATTTATCGTATTTGACGGATGTTTGAGAGATGGTTGTCTCAAAGACAATCTTAATAAATTGTAAATAACTTGATATTTAGGGCTGTGATATTTCTGGTAATCATATTTGTTTTCTTAGTGTGGACATGTCCAGAGTGATCTTGGACAAACATATTATTTTCATTATGTTTTGAAATGCCATAAAAATGATTTTGGACATTACACTGGAGGATGAGGTGTTCGTGGACGTGTCCATGATGACCTTGGACAATTTTTTTTTCAATATGTTTTGAAATGTCATAAAAATTATTTTGGACATGTACACTGGAGGATGAGGTGCTCCTGGACATTTCGATGATGACATTGGACAAACAATTTATAGTGGACACATTTTTTTATGGTTATTTGAATATAACTATAAAAAAATCACATGTGAGTTTTAATTAATAACAATTTAAAAATTAATTCAATTTAGGAAAAAAGTTGCAAAAAAGGCCGTTTTTGGTAGTTTATATCGCAAGTTATCGTCATGCCATGTTTCAGATGCAAACTTTATGAACCTTGCCATTGGATAATTGAAAAAAAAAATCTGTTTATGCAAAAAATCAAAAAGAAATTTGTGTTACCAAAAAAGTGTGTCGAGAGATAATTTATCACAGTTCTTTAAGCTCTCTTAAAAAACATTTAAATATTAGTTCGCAATGTGTTTGTTGTCAAAATTTCGAAAAAATGTTTTAAACTTTACTTTACTGAAATTTTTCGGAATATTTTTAAAAATTTGTTTATGAAATATTTGTTTAAAATGGAGGGAATTGCACGCAGAGATATACAATTTCATACATATATAATGTAGTGGTGCTAGATGCAAAATCTAACAAAATTCTTAGCATCTGATGTACGAATTATGGGAAAACATGATGGGGAAAATTGCTTTGCGTAATCTCCTGGTGTGTATCTGATTCGGCAGGCTTTAATGGGTTAAAAAAAACAAATATACATTCGTCGTCGACAAATGCTTCTAAGCGACTGAACTGAAATTTTTGAAAATATAAATAAAAAATGCGACACCCTACATCTACTCGTTATCAAAATTTAATTTATAATATTGTATGGACTGTAGTTGTAATAAGTATTGAAAATTTTATTATAATTAATGACATATTTGGAACTATTTTTCGTAAAATCTCGACGAATAGGGAAAATTCTGAGTACGCAGCAAGAATCCGGAGACCGAACTCAACCAGAATTGATAGGTTTCATTTCAGATTAAAATCCTTGTAGAACAGTGTTATTAAAACAGTGTTTGTTAAAAGTCAAAAAGCATGTAATTCATTATTATTAACGTCAGTGTTTTAAGATTACAGTCCATTAAATGTTAGATTTACTTTTTCACGAAATGTGTATAAAAACTTTGAAAGACTTTTGAATAAACTATTAAAAATTGATCTACTAGCTTTTTTGTAATCCCGAATATCCCGGGAGTTAACGATGATCCCGGGATCAGTTTTTCGGGACTGATTTGATCAAATCCCGGGATCCCGAGATCCCGGGGTCCCGGGATTGACATCCCTAGTTCCTGGACATGTCCATGATGACCCGGGATTGACATCCCTAGTTCCTGGACATGTCCATAATGACCTCGGACAACATTTTTTTGTTCATAATGTTGTTGAGGTGCTCCTGGACATATCCATGATGACATTGGACAATTTTTTTTCATTACGTTTTGAAATGCCATAAAAATGATTTTGGACCTGTACACTGGAGGATGAGGTGCTCCTGGACATGTCCATGATAACCTTGCCTTTTTTTTTATTAAGTTTTGAAATATCACAAAAAATGATTTTGGACATATCCATTGAGGGATGAGGTGCTCCAGGACATGTCCTGGATGACCACTCCAAGTGCGCGCATTTTTGCACCAACTTTTTTTATTGCAGAAATCGACAGAGGGTCGAGAATGGTAAAGATCAAAAATATTGAAAATATCGAAAAGATCAAACAGATCTAAAGGATAAAAAGGATCAAAGAGATGAAAAGATCAAAAAGATTAAATAGATATAAAAGATCTAAAAGATGAAAAAGATCACAGAGATGTTTTTGGTCTTTTTGATCTTTTTTTTATCTTTTTGATCTTTTTGTTCTTTGCGATATTTTTTTGATATTTTTGATCATTTCGATTTTTATGATCTTTTTGATATTTTCGATCTTTTCGACCTTTTTGATTTGTTCGATCTTTTAGAACTTTCTGATATTTTTGATCTTTTCGATATTTTTGATCTTTTCGATCTTTTCGACCATTTTGATTTTTTCGATCTCTTTGATCTTTTCGATCTTTTGATCTTTTGATCTTTTTGATCTTTTTGATCTTTTTGATCTTTTTGATCTTTTTGATCTTTTTGATCTTTTTGATCTTTTTGATCTTTTTGATCTTTTTGATCTTTTTGATCTTTTTGATCTTTTTGATCTTTTTGATCTTTTTGATCTTTTTGATCTTTTTGATCTTTTTGATCTTTTTGATCTTTTTGATCTTTTTGATCTTTTTGATCTTTTTGATCTTTTTGATCTTTTTGATCTTTTTGATCTTTTTGATCTTTTTGATCTTTTTGATCTTTTTGATCTTTTTGATCTTTTTGATCTTTTTGATCTTTTTGATCTTTTTGATCTTTTTGATCTTTTTGATCTTTTTGATCTTTTTGATCTTTTTGATCTTTTTGATCTTTTTGATCTTTTTGATCTTTTTGATATTTTTGACCCCTTTTTTTTTGATCTTTTTGATCTTTTCGATCTTTTTGATATTTTTGAACTTTTCGTACTTTTCCATCTTTTTGATCTTTTCGATATTTTTGTTATTTTTGGTCTTTTTGATATTTTTTAATCTTTTCGTTTTTTTTGATCTTTACCGATTTCTGCAGTACACGGTAAAGAATGTTGGAATATTTTTTAAACCCTTCTTTGGATTACAGATGATTTCAATACTAGTATGTCTAATTGTTAAACTTACCAATAGTTTACACCCATTTTTAAACTTTTTCAAATTGAAATTTAATATATTTCTTATTAAACATGGAAATGTAATTTTTTTAGTTTATAAAATAATCCAAATGGGTTAAAAATTTAAATTTAATCCGATTGTATTAAAATTTAAACTTAAATAGTTTATTTTTCTGTTTATTTAATATGTTTAAACCATAAAAGATTAAATTGTAAACCATACTTACTAAATTTAGTTCAGAATCGCAGGTTCGAATCTCGACCAGGGCAATTTTTTTTTAAATTTTTGTTTTATTATTTCAGTTTTTTTTTTTTGTAATTATTACTTACGAATTATGAAAAAATGTATTCAAAGATAAATAAATAATAAAGCAAACTAACTTTTGTCACATTAAAAATACTTTTAGCTATTGCAAATAATAAAAAAAAGAAAATAAAAAAAAGTGAAGAAAAAAGAATTAAAAAAATAAAAAAAAAATGTAAAAAAATAAAAAAAAATTAAAAAAAAATTAGGACTACGGCCGGGATTCGAACCTGTGATAATGTCGACAATATGTTTAAATAGCTCTAATAGTAAATGACAGCAAAGCTAGTTGGCAGTATGTTAGAAGATCTGTAGGGGACAAGGTGTGCGCTGATGACATGAAAATAATTTCGAAAGAGACGAAAAATAATTAAAGAGTATACAAAGAGTTATTAATTATAAAAATAAAATAATAATGAAAATAAAATAATAATGAAAATAATAAAAATATATTATTTATAAAATAAAATAAATATTTTTTAAACTTTTTTTACAAAAACAAATCCGTATTTTCAATCTTTTTCAGCATTAATTTTAATCCCGTAGGATTACATGCAAAGTAATACAACATGTATTACAATGTAATGTAGAGGGGTATTACAAACATTTTTTAATCTTTTAGGATTCTTACAATTTAATCATTTTTTGGTCGAGACATATATACAATCCAAAAAAGTTTAAAAAATAACCCAATATTTTTAACCGTGTATAAAAAAAGTTGGTGCAAAAAGACGATTCAGTGTCACATGTCGAGGAATGGTCATCCTAGACATGTCCAGGAGCACCTCATCCTTCAATGGACATGTCCAAAATCACTTTTTGTGATATTTCAAAACTTAATGAAAAAAAACATTGTTATCCAAGGTCATCTTGGAAATGTCCAGGTGCACTTCAGCCTCCAGTGTACATGTCCAAAATCATGTTTATGGCATTTCAAAACATAATAAAAAATAAAAAAATTGGTTTCGACATGTCCAACATATTTTTTCATTATGTTTTAAAATGTCATAGAAATGATTTTGGCCATGTACACTGGAGAATTTGCTTAAATATCATCGAGTAGCAATCGGATGTGTCCAATCTCTCATTTGCCCTCATATTTTTAAAATCATGTTTATCATAATTTGTCTCATCATTTTTCTGATCATTTTTCTTATCATTTCTCATCATTTTCTCATAATTTTTTTCATCTTTTCCCAACATTTATTTTCATCTTCAAATGATGAGAATTCGCTACGTTCTGCTTTTTTCTCATCATTCAATGAAGAGAAAAATGGAAGATAAAAATTATTTTCATCATCAATGATGAGTACACTAAGAAAACAAAAATGATTACTAGAAATATCACAGCCCTAAATATCAAGTTATTTACAAATTATTTAAATTGTATTTGAGAAAACCATCTCTCAAACATTCGACAAATACCATAAATATTTCTAGCAACCATCTTTAAAATTTACGATTACGTATAGCAACCATCAATTAAACATCTTACAAATAAGAAGATAGTTGTGGAATATTTGGAAAAAGTACTCCATTAGAATTCGTGGAGTAATTTTTATTGACTTAAAATAAAATTAATCAAATGTATTTTATTTATTCTAGAATTAAAACAGTATCCTGGTTATATATCGTCATCGTCTTTATAAATCCTTTGATGGTCAAATTGTACGACGACTTGAGACTTCTTTGCGGAAGAACAAAGTTCGTCCGGCGATGCTTTCATCAAAGTAAACTCTGAAAAGAATTAATTACCCATCACGTGTTGACAATTTCAATCACAATAAATTTAATTTTCACTTTTACCATTAAAATTTAATATTTGAGTTGACTCTTTTTTCCACCATTGAATTTACTTAATTGTTGTGGATAAATCGAGCTAAAGGAAAAAGTACGGCATTTTCCTTTTTCTAATAGTCAAATGTCAAAATATGCTAACAGTTTTGTTGCAAATGTCCATGAACTCAGGATGTTTGCTATCAGTAAACTGTAAATATCTCCATTTTCATTGCTGTTCTGGCAAACATCTCGTAACTCTGCATATATGTCTAATTTAAAAAATATTAATAGTTTTGGTGCAACTTTAAGTAACTTATGGGATCTTTGAATATTTGCTACAATGTGTAAATTTAAACTGATAGTTGCAGCAAGACTTTCATAAACATCTTGTTTTCTTAGTGTACTTTTGAAAATGAGAATTATATCGATCATTATATCGATCATTGATTTATTTATTTTCATCAATGATGAAAAAAGATATTTATCAGTAGTGAGCAACAAATTATCATCTATAGTGAGGGATATAAATTGAGCGATGAGTAAAAAACCTATTCGAACCCTGACACCAACACTCAAAAATTTAAAGTGGAACATCAACTCTTACTATTTTAATTTTTTTTTTTCAAAAAAAAAAAATGTTTTTATCGGACGTTTGAACGTCTGCCAATACACAACAAGATAGTGTACATGTCAAATATAGACGAAATTAGTATTAAAATATTTTATTTATTTCCCAGATAAACAAACATACAAACATACATAAAAAATAATTCATTAATATATTTTAATTTTATAAATTTCCATTAATTGGATCGACTTACAAATGTTGTTGTAGGAGAGGACAATTATCGACATTCGATGTATTATGAATGTGTTTATCGGATGTCGTACCGGTGAACTGACCTATTGTGATAATATTTAATACTTCTCTAGATAATCTACATAATTAATAATACCTTTTTGATTTTGGACACCATTATTATTTAGCAGCTTCCAAAATTTTCAACAACATTTTTCTATCTTTAACAATAATAAAAACGCCTACCGAATTTATTTCAATGAAAATCATGATGTGATAAATATATGATTGATTACAAAGCATACTAATAATAACTATGTGCTACATATATAAAACATTAATTCTATACAATATTTCTTCTTGTGTAGTTAATTTATACAATAATATATGAAAACATAATAATAATTTTAAATAAAAAAAATATAATAATAATAGTTTGGCGCTACAGTCCTATAAGAACTTAGGCCGAGCTCTCTCACCATTTTGAGCTGTGTTTGTTATATTTATACTCAAAGTGGTGGGACCTACAGTTTATTGCCGAATCCGAACGGCGGGTTTGCCATTTACTGCCGAGAGGTAGCGCGGTATAGAAAAATGTTTCTATGAAAAGATGTTGTTAACCCCAGTCCAAGCTTGAACCGAGGACCTTTCGGCTCGCAGTGCAACGCACTAACATTGAGCTACCGACGCTATATTGCTATTTTAATATATTTCAACCAAAATATATTTTTTTTGTATTGGAAATATTATTACGTTTAAAAAATGGTATTGTTTTCATGGCATTTTCACTAAACAAGCAATATGCAATTTTAATTTATTGATGCCGTTTAAAATGAGAAAAAAATAAATTTTTTGAAAAAAAAAGTTTTAAAATTGTAAGCGTGTTTTGTGCTGATGAAATAAATTTAAAACAAAATTATGTGCTGAGCACCAAAATCGGTTTTAAAACTTTCGGTCATTGATTGCTTGTTATGTTTGTATTAATAATAATAGTTTGGCACTACAGTTCTATAAGAACTTAGGCCGAGCTCTCACCATTTTGAGCTGTGCGTGTTATAGTGGTGGGACCTACAGTTTATTGCCGAATCCGAACGGCGGGTGAGAGCTTTTCATATGCAATGTTTTTACTCTCGGAGGTTTGCCATTTACTGCCGAGAGGTAGCGCGGTATAGAAAAATGTTTCTATGAAAAGATGTTGTTAGCCCCAGTCCAGGCTTGAACCGGGGACCTTTTGGACCTTTGTTCGGGGATCTTTGTTCAATATTGCGATCAATGGTTCACGTGCTACAATAATTTAACTGAATGCAAAATGTTGAATTTCAACGAAATTTTTCCATTTATAATGGGGTAGAAGAACCATTTTTTTATAAAACATTTAACACGTGGAAAATACTTTTCGACATAGAACATGAGTGCAAAGTTTCAACGAAACCAAAAATAGTAAATCTCAAAAGTGCCCTGTTTGACGTGGAATGGTCGATATGTTATTCAACAACAAAATTAACTGGCTGTGAAATATGCGCGTGATGCCCGGGGCAGTATGTTTTCGTTGTTATCACGGAAATGCCATAGTACTTGCGCGATATGCTTCTTTATTTTCTCATTCCACGTCTATTTATATACTGCAATTTTTATTATCGGCAGTTGGCTGCTGCTCGGTTTCTTAATTTTCGTAGCCCGCATGAGGGCAGGTACCGAAAGTACTGTAAAGCATCACTCGTTGCGTAAAAAAAATGTGATGGCCGAGTGCAGAGTATGCGTAAACATATTTGTTTCACATTTGAAGAAGGGTGCGGGCGTGCGCGTGCGTGCAAATCCGAACTCTGATGAGTATTATATACTGAGTTAATCAATGTGAGAAGAAGCGCTGTATTTTAGTCTTAGTTAAGTAATGTAATAAGAAACGGCGCAGGCAATTTTTTTTATTATATAAATTTTTTTCGGTTCCAACGTTTTTTTTCTATAAATTTCCATGATACTAATAATTATCTGAATGTAAAGGATTTTCAATATTTTTAAGGGTTACTTTTACTTTTTTTATTTTTAAGGTCTGGTTTTTTGTGAACATTTTTGTTTATTTTGTTTGTCCCGCCCACTTCGTAACAATTCAAAATTCCACTTATGACCTCGGTCGGATTTAAATTTTTAGTCTTTTCTAAGGGTCAGTAAAAAATGTGTGTGTTCGTCACTCTCCCCTCATTTAAAAGGTCGTGACAATTCTTTTTTTTTTGTGGATTTTGAGCGGCCCTACAATGTAAAGTTCAGCCCATATTTTTGTATGCTTTTACGCCCGAAAAAATAAACTCAAATTTGAATTTTAATTCTAGACGGGTTTCTTTATTTAATTTAGTGAGTTTATTCTCTATAAAATTTTAAGTATAAAATACAAAATTTAAATAATTAGATAGTACAATATATATATATATATATATATATATATATATATATATATATATATATATATATATATACATATATATATATATACACACCCGAGTGAACCAGTTTTCATTAAGCGCACTAAAAACCAAAGATTTCCCGCACTAAAAAGCTGCGAAATAAAGTACCGAAAATCAATAGTTGAAAGTAATTTCTACAATCACAATTGATCGCGTAACACTGCGGCTGTTAATATCGACGCAAACCGTGTTTTAACAATACTAAATTGGCAATTGTTAAACAAAACGAACTACGCACACAATCAAACACGCAACTACCCTGCAGTGAAATCTAAACTAGTAGCATAAATATGTAGTATTCAAATTAGTAACCATGTTTCTAGATCGGTAACTAGATAAAATGGATGCAGGGAAAATCAGTTAAAAAAATGTTTCGTTGTGGAACGCGTCAAAAATGTCAAAAACAATATAAATTTTGAAATAAAAATTATATTTCATTTATTTATTTTGTAGGAAACATCTTCCTTTTTAATTTTGTAGTGGGTTCCATCGTGCGATTTGTTTTATTTCTTTCCGCCACGGACTTATACAATATAAAAAATAACCTATTTTAAAGGACCTTACAACCATGCCTTGGCTGCTGATAAAAAGCAGCGTCAGTCACTCTTTCCTATGCTGTCCACCATCAAGTCTCATCGCAAGACTCTTCTTGACTGGAGACAGCGAAACCGTTAGTTCTTGCAAAGCTTGATTATGTCAATTGTCGTCCAATAGCTTACAGCTCTACTGTTCCAACTGGTATATAGTAACCAGTTTAAAGTAAGAC
Organism: Dryomyza anilis; assembly: GCA_951804985.1. Lineage (NCBI taxonomy): Eukaryota > Metazoa > Arthropoda > Insecta > Diptera > Dryomyzidae > Dryomyza > Dryomyza anilis. Next base: position 40,343,717 of record OX638130.1, on the reverse strand, counting down.
TAAAGTAACTAGTTTATGGACTGACTGTAAAAAATTAGTCTATAGACTGATTAAAAGAAACTAGTTAAATAACTAGTTAAATGTAATGCAAGAGGAGACAATTGACTCATCGTAGGACATGAGCATTGAAAAAATTACAGTTCATTGTATGAAAATGGAGTCGAATTCGGGCTAGTTGGGTGTCTACAGAGAACTAGTCCAATACTAGTATTCAACTAGTTCTGCACGGTGCAGTGTAGTTTTTGTTATTTACTCAACAACTTACAAGTGTGATTAAACATTTTTCGGCAAAAAAATTAAAAATTAGTAATACCCAAATAACGGGTACTCACGAATAGAAAACTTCTCTGAGGATAGGCGCAGGGATGGACAAACACTGCCTTGTGTAAGTCTTTTGTGTCGATGTGAATAAGTGGAAGGATTTCAGTTAAATAATGTGTATCTGAACTTATACTCGTTTTCATATATAATTGAGTGGATATTTCTTTATATTTATATTTATACTAGCTGGACCCGTGCACAGCTGCGCCCGTGCTAAGTTTTTGTAATTGCAAAACTATATCGTTTATAAAGTGTGGATACATTTACGCCCCTTTTCCCATTTTTAGTGCCAGCCTAGTCACTATTTTTACCGCCCATATGGAACGTAGTGCCGTGCCCATTTTTCCAATCCCGCTTACATTCTACTTTATTATTTAACATTTTAAAATGATCCTTCGTATCGATTTGTACAATTCTGCTCTTAGTAAGTCAGGAGTTATCATTTTTAAATTTTAGTAATGTGGGAGGTGCCACGCCTCATTGTCCTATTCCGTCCATATTCTACGTGAGTTTTAAATATGAACATTTGTTTTTATTATTATAACTCAACTCTTAGTATGTCAAGAGTTATAGCAATTTTAAAGTTTTGGCTATATGAGAGGTGCCACGCCCTTTAATCCAATACCGCTCACATTCTACGTGCCGATTAGAGGTTGTAATATAAACCTTAGTTTCGATTTATATAACTCAAATCTTAGTAAGTCAGGAGTTACAACATTTTTATAGTTTTAGTCATATGGAAAGGGACACGCCCTTTTGTCTAATTCCGCCCACAATTGTAAAACAGATAAAGAACTACAGCCAAATTTCCTGACTGTGCTTATCTTAATTACACCGATATTTTTAATTAAAATTTCAATTTTGCCACTCCCATTTGTGTACCTTAGAAGGCGAATTTCCGAAAATCCCTTCGTAGTGCACACATCAGTCAAGAGATGAACACCCTGCCCAAATTTCATAGGCCTAGGGTCAAATTTATATATTTTCGATTTTCCGGCTTTTCCTTTGGGTTTTTCCGACTTTTATTTTTTCCTAAACCACTCTTGCATTGATACGAATAAAATACAAAAAGAATTAGGCAAATCCGTCTGTTCGTTCTCTCGTGATGCTCTGGCACACACAGGACATTTCATTTTTATATATATAGATTTATATTTATATTTATATTTATATTTATATTTATATTTATATTTATATTTATATTTATATTTATATTTATATTTATATTTATATTTATATTTATATTTATATTTATATTTATATTTATATTTATATTTATATTTATATTTATATTTATATTTATATTTATATTTATATTTATATTTATATTTATATTTATATTTATATTTATATTTATATTTATATTTATATTTATATTTATATTTATATTTATATTTATATTTATATTTATATTTATATTTATATTTATATTTATATTTATATTTATATTTATATTTATATTTATATTTATATTTATATTTATATTTATATTTATATTTATATTTATATTTATATTTATATTTATATTTATATTTATATTTATATTTATATTTATATTTATATTTATATTTATATTTATATTTATATTTATATTTATATTTATATTTATATTTATATTTATATTTATATTTATATTTATATTTATATTTATATTTATATTTATATTTATATTTATATTTATATTTATATTTATATTTATATTTATATTTATATTTATATTTATATTTATATTTATATTTATATTTATATTTATATTTATATTTATATTTATATTTATATTTATATTTATATTTATATTTATATTTATATTTATATTTATATTTATATTTATATTTATATTTATATTTATATTTATATTTATATTTATATTTATATTTATATTTATATTTATATTTATATTTATATTTATATTTATATTTATATTTATATTTATATTTATATTTATATTTATATTTATATTTATATTTATATTTATATTTATATTTATATTTATATTTATATTTATATTTATATTTATATTTATATTTATATTTATATTTATATTTATATTTATATTTATATTTATATTTATATTTATATTTATATTTATATTTATATTTATATTTATATTTATATTTATATTTATATTTATATTTATATTTATATTTATATTTATATTTATATTTATATTTATATTTATATTTATATTTATATTTATATTTATATTTATATTTATATTTATATTTATATTTATATTTATATTTATATTTATATTTATATTTATATTTATATTTATATTTATATTTATATTTATATTTATATTTATATTTATATTTATATTTATATTTATATTTATATTTATATTTATATTTATATTTATATTTATATTTATATTTATATTTATATTTATATTTATATTTATATTTATATTTATATTTATATTTATATTTATATTTATATTTATATTTATATTTATATTTATATTTATATTTATATTTATATTTATATTTATATTTATATTTATATTTATATTTATATTTATATTTATATTTATATTTATATTTATATTTATATTTATATTTATATTTATATTTATATTTATATTTATATTTATATTTATATTTATATTTATATTTATATTTATATTTATATTTATATTTATATTTATATTTATATTTATATTTATATTTATATTTATATTTATATTTATATTTATATTTATATTTATATTTATATTTATATTTATATTTATATTTATATTTATATTTATATTTATATTTATATTTATATTTATATTTATATTTATATTTATATTTATATTTATATTTATATTTATATTTATATTTATATTTATATTTATATTTATATTTATATTTATATTTATATTTATATTTATATTTATATTTATATTTATATTTATATTTATATTTATATTTATATTTATATTTATATTTATATTTATATTTATATTTATATTTATATTTATATTTATATTTATATTTATATTTATATTTATATTTATATTTATATTTATATTTATATTTATATTTATATTTATATTTATATTTATATTTATATTTATATTTATATTTATATTTATATTTATATTTATATTTATATTTATATTTATATTTATATTTATATTTATATTTATATTTATATTTATATTTATATTTATATTTATATTTATATTTATATTTATATTTATATTTATATTTATATTTATATTTATATTTATATTTATATTTATATTTATATTTATATTTATATTTATATTTATATTTATATTTATATTTATATTTATATTTATATTTATATTTATATTTATATTTATATTTATATTTATATTTATATTTATATTTATATTTATATTTATATTTATATTTATATTTATATTTATATTTATATTTATATTTATATTTATATTTATATTTATATTTATATTTATATTTATATTTATATTTATATTTATATTTATATTTATATTTATATTTATATTTATATTTATATTTATATTTATATTTATATTTATATTTATATTTATATTTATATTTATATTTATATTTATATTTATATTTATATTTATATTTATATTTATATTTATATTTATATTTATATTTATATTTATATTTATATTTATATTTATATTTATATTTATATTTATATTTATATTTATATTTATATTTATATTTATATTTATATTTATATTTATATTTATATTTATATTTATATTTATATTTATATTTATATTTATATTTATATTTATATTTATATTTATATTTATATTTATATTTATATTTATATTTATATTTATATTTATATTTATATTTATATTTATATTTATATTTATATTTATATTTATATTTATATTTATATTTATATTTATATTTATATTTATATTTATATTTATATTTATATTTATATTTATATTTATATTTATATTTATATTTATATTTATATTTATATTTATATTTATATTTATATTTATATTTATATTTATATTTATATTTATATTTATATTTATATTTATATTTATATTTATATTTATATTTATATTTATATTTATATTTATATTTATATTTATATTTATATTTATATTTATATTTATATTTATATTTATATTTATATTTATATTTATATTTATATTTATATTTATATTTATATTTATATTTATATTTATATTTATATTTATATTTATATTTATATTTATATTTATATTTATATTTATATTTATATTTATATTTATATTTATATTTATATTTATATTTATATTTATATTTATATTTATATTTATATTTATATTTATATTTATATTTATATTTATATTTATATTTATATTTATATTTATATTTATATTTATATTTATATTTATATTTATATTTATATTTATATTTATATTTATATTTATATTTATATTTATATTTATATTTATATTTATATTTATATTTATATTTATATTTATATTTATATTTATATTTATATTTATATTTATATTTATATTTATATTTATATTTATATTTATATTTATATTTATATTTATATTTATATTTATATTTATATTTATATTTATATTTATATTTATATTTATATTTATATTTATATTTATATTTATATTTATATTTATATTTATATTTATATTTATATTTATATTTATATTTATATTTATATTTATATTTATATTTATATTTATATTTATATTTATATTTATATTTATATTTATATTTATATTTATATTTATATTTATATTTATATTTATATTTATATTTATATTTATATTTATATTTATATTTATATTTATATTTATATTTATATTTATATTTATATTTATATTTATATTTATATTTATATTTATATTTATATTTATATTTATATTTATATTTATATTTATATTTATATTTATATTTATATTTATATTTATATTTATATTTATATTTATATTTATATTTATATTTATATTTATATTTATATTTATATTTATATTTATATTTATATTTATATTTATATTTATATTTATATTTATATTTATATTTATATTTATATTTATATTTATATTTATATTTATATTTATATTTATATTTATATTTATATTTATATTTATATTTATATTTATATTTATATTTATATTTATATTTATATTTATATTTATATTTATATTTATATTTATATTTATATTTATATTTATATTTATATTTATATTTATATTTATATTTATATTTATATTTATATTTATATTTATATTTATATTTATATTTATATTTATATTTATATTTATATTTATATTTATATTTATATTTATATTTATATTTATATTTATATTTATATTTATATTTATATTTATATTTATATTTATATTTATATTTATATTTATATTTATATTTATATTTATATTTATATTTATATTTATATTTATATTTATATTTATATTTATATTTATATTTATATTTATATTTATATTTATATTTATATTTATATTTATATTTATATTTATATTTATATTTATATTTATATTTATATTTATATTTATATTTATATTTATATTTATATTTATATTTATATTTATATTTATATTTATATTTATATTTATATTTATATTTATATTTATATTTATATTTATATTTATATTTATATTTATATTTATATTTATATTTATATTTATATTTATATTTATATTTATATTTATATTTATATTTATATTTATATTTATATTTATATTTATATTTATATTTATATTTATATTTATATTTATATTTATATTTATATTTATATTTATATTTATATTTATATTTATATTTATATTTATATTTATATTTATATTTATATTTATATTTATATTTATATTTATATTTATATTTATATTTATATTTATATTTATATTTATATTTATATTTATATTTATATTTATATTTATATTTATATTTATATTTATATTTATATTTATATTTATATTTATATTTATATTTATATTTATATTTATATTTATATTTATATTTATATTTATATTTATATTTATATTTATATTTATATTTATATTTATATTTATATTTATATTTATATTTATATTTATATTTATATTTATATTTATATTTATATTTATATTTATATTTATATTTATATTTATATTTATATTTATATTTATATTTATATTTATATTTATATTTATATTTATATTTATATTTATATTTATATTTATATTTATATTTATATTTATATTTATATTTATATTTATATTTATATTTATATTTATATTTATATTTATATTTATATTTATATTTATATTTATATTTATATTTATATTTATATTTATATTTATATTTATATTTATATTTATATTTATATTTATATTTATATTTATATTTATATTTATATTTATATTTATATTTATATTTATATTTATATTTATATTTATATTTATATTTATATTTATATTTATATTTATATTTATATTTATATTTATATTTATATTTATATTTATATTTATATTTATATTTATATTTATATTTATATTTATATTTATATTTATATTTATATTTATATTTATATTTATATTTATATTTATATTTATATTTATATTTATATTTATATTTATATTTATATTTATATTTATATTTATATTTATATTTATATTTATATTTATATTTATATTTATATTTATATTTATATTTATATTTATATTTATATTTATATTTATATTTATATTTATATTTATATTTATATTTATATTTATATTTATATTTATATTTATATTTATATTTATATTTATATTTATATTTATATTTATATTTATATTTATATTTATATTTATATTTATATTTATATTTATATTTATATTTATATTTATATTTATATTTATATTTATATTTATATTTATATTTATATTTATATTTATATTTATATTTATATTTATATTTATATTTATATTTATATTTATATTTATATTTATATTTATATTTATATTTATATTTATATTTATATTTATATTTATATTTATATTTATATTTATATTTATATTTATATTTATATTTATATTTATATTTATATTTATATTTATATTTATATTTATATTTATATTTATATTTATATTTATATTTATATTTATATTTATATTTATATTTATATTTATATTTATATTTATATTTATATTTATATTTATATTTATATTTATATTTATATTTATATTTATATTTATATTTATATTTATATTTATATTTATATTTATATTTATATTTATATTTATATTTATATTTATATTTATATTTATATTTATATTTATATTTATATTTATATTTATATTTATATTTATATTTATATTTATATTTATATTTATATTTATATTTATATTTATATTTATATTTATATTTATATTTATATTTATATTTATATTTATATTTATATTTATATTTATATTTATATTTATATTTATATTTATATTTATATTTATATTTATATTTATATTTATATTTATATTTATATTTATATTTATATTTATATTTATATTTATATTTATATTTATATTTATATTTATATTTATATTTATATTTATATTTATATTTATATTTATATTTATATTTATATTTATATTTATATTTATATTTATATTTATATTTATATTTATATTTATATTTATATTTATATTTATATTTATATTTATATTTATATTTATATTTATATTTATATTTATATTTATATTTATATTTATATTTATATTTATATTTATATTTATATTTATATTTATATTTATATTTATAATTGAGGAGAACGTTCAATGCTGTTAGAAATGCAACCGACAATCAAAAGTGGGAAACATATACACATTTTTTTTTTTTTTTTTGGAATATCTACTAAGATCCACAGCACTCAGACAGACTATATCCATTGTACTGTGAAATCTATTCCCTACAATTTTGTGGTTAATATCACCACGAGCGCCCATGCCCAAGCCGGGATTTGAACCCGAGACCTTGAGAATGCAAATCCAGCGCGCTACCTCTGGACTGCTGAGGCCGTTATTAATTAACTTCAAGAGGGAACTTAGGAAAGCAAAGCGAGATGCTCATAAAAATGTAATAAATGAGCTAAACAGCATAAAAGACACTTCTAGACTCATATTGCAATATAAAAGATTCTAATGGTGTATGGACACACACACCAGAGGAAACACTGAAAGTTCTTCTGCAGACCCACTTTCCGGGATGCGAACAACTACCACAACAAATTAACGAAACAAGGACATACACACACAACCACCGCGTCAATAACGAAGACGAAGTGAGAAACATAATCAACCTCGAAAAAATTGAATGGGCTATGAACACCTTCTCCCCATACAAATTCCCGGGATTGGATGGCATCTATCCAATGATGTTACATAAGGCATGTAACCTAATAGGCCCAATAATGGTAGGGCTATTCCAGGCGTGTCTACACCTTAAATACCTACCAACCATGTGGAAAGAAGTGAAGGTAGTATTCATACCTAAAGCAGGCAAAATACAGCACTCCTCACCCAAGGATTATAGACCTATAAGCCTATCCTCATTTATGCTTAAAACTCTAGAAAGAATACTAGACAACCATATTAAAGCAAAGTTAACAAAACTAAACTTTTCATGCAATCAACTAAAGGCAAATCAACTGAAACCGCGCTCCATGACGTAGTCTCCCACATTGAGAAATCCAAATTCAAGGAATACACACTGGCAGGTTTTTTTAGATATAGAAGGTGCCTTCAACAACATCTACTCTACAGCCATCCGAAATGCGCTAATAAATGCGCAGGTAGAAAACGGCTTAGTAGCATGGCTGATGGAAATGCTAAAAAGCCGTAGAATCAATGCAAATATTGGGCAGTATGCCATAAAAGCAAGAGCTAGTCGGGAAACTCCTTATGGAGGAGTTATATCCCCAACACTCTGGATACTAATCCTGAACGAGATTCTAATAGAATTAGATAACTTGGTAATCCTGTCGACAGGAAAATACATAGATACAGTGTCCAACGTTTTAGAAACCTCTTTAAAAATACTGACAAGATGGGCAAAGACATATGGGTTAAACATAAACACATCCAAAACGGAACTTGTACTATTTACAAATAGAAGAAAAATCCCGCCATTTCAGCTACCCATACTAGAGGGGACCATGCTTAACCTTTCGAAAAGTGCAAAGTTCCTAGGTATTGTTTAGACGACAAACTAAACTGGAAACTAAACATAACCGAGAGAATAAAGAAGGCATACGCAGCTTTCTATTCCTGTCAAAAGATAATTGGTACTAACTGGGGTCTTCAAGCAAGATTAATATATTGGATGTACACGGCCATAGTACGCCCCATACTGAGCTACGGTAGCATAGTATGGTGGACAGCCCTTGAAAAAAAATGTAACACAAGCGAACTGGAAAAACTGCACAGAACAGCCCTTATAAGTATAACAGGAGCACTGAGAACAACTCCGACTGCGGGACTGGGAGTTATTCTAAATATAATGCCAATAGACCTTTTCATTAAAGATGCTGCATCAAAAACAGCACTGAGACTCTCTCATTCAACAGACCTAAACAGACTGTCACACGGACACTCCACAATAACTCGTCAATTTATGTCGACTGCTCCTGTAACATACTATATTACACCTTATATTGACTTAGAAAAAAGAATAAACCTAATTTTTCCAACAAGGGAACAATTGACCCAAAACATAAATCAGTATGAAATAAGTGTCTATACAGACGGGTCCAATATGGACACGGGAACTGGGTGTGGGATCTTCTGTGAAGCCCTTCAAGTGGAAAAATCGATAAAAATAGGAAACGACTGCTCCATATTTCAAACGGAAATATATGCCGTAGCTGAGGCGGCCAGATTGCTAGCAATGAAGGAACTATCGACAACCGATATTACCTTTTTCATTGATAGTCAAGCTACCATCAAAGCCTTACAAAATAGGAATATAAGATTTGAAGTAGTCAGCCGTTGTCGCAGAGAGCTTCAGGTTTTCAACGAGCAACACTGTTTAAAACTATGCTGGGTACCAGGTCATTCAGAAAAAGCAGACGAGTTAGCCAAGATAGGAGCAGAAAAAGCAAACGAATTCATTGACAGTAGTGTAAGATCACCTTTGGCGGAATACAATCTACAGATCACAAAAACACTAGAGAACACTAGGAATACGAACTGGGTTAGATCAAACACGGGGCAAACGACAAAAAAAAACATGGAACCATCTTGACAAAGGTCACAGTACTAGTATTCAAGAATTACACAAAAGAGAATTAAGACTACTAATAGGAATAATAACAGGACACAACACGCTGTGAACCCACTTGAGAAGAATGGGTTCTCAGGTAGTCGACATTTGCAGGTGGTGTGGGGATAGTGAAGCAAATGAAGACAGCTACCATTTTCTCAGCCAATGCCCAGCAATGGCTCGAATAAGAAATAAATTTGTATGCTCTTTTTTCTTTCAGGAACTAGAAGAGATCCACGAAGCGCGCCCAATGCAGATAATAAAGTTCGTTAGGGCATCAGGATGGCCCCAAAAGGAGAGAAGACACGAACCCCCTTCTTAACACATATTCTTAAGAAAAAAAAAACAATGTAATTAGATCTAAAATGAAATATATAAAATTAAATATTATTCATCGATATATACAATAAAACAGAGGAAACACAATGGACCAAAAATGTTCTCAATGGGTTGGCAAGCGTCAAATATCTTTATACATTTGCAATGTCAACATCCTCACTACCTAACATAACCTAGTTCAATGCTTACTTGGTTTCTTGACGGCTGGATATTTATATTTATATTTATATTTATATTTATATTTATATTTATATTTATATTTATATTTATATTTATATTTATATTTATATTTATATTTATATTTATATTTATATTTATATTTATATTTATATTTATATTTATATTTATATTTATATTTATATTTATATTTATATTTATATTTATATTTATATTTATATTTATATTTATATTTATATTTATATTTATATTTATATTTATATTTATATTTATATTTATATTTATATTTATATTTATATTTATATTTATATTTATATTTATAATTGAGGAGAACGTTCAATGCTGTTAGAAATGCAACCGACAATCAAAAGTGGGAAACATATACACATTTTTTTTTTTTTTTTTGGAATATCTACTAAGATCCACAGCACTCAGACAGACTATATCCATTGTACTGTGAAATCTATTCCCTACAATTTTGTGGTTAATATCACCACGAGCGCCCATGCCCAAGCCGGGATTTGAACCCGAGACCTTGAGAATGCAAATCCAGCGCGCTACCTCTGGACTGCTGAGGCCGTTATTAATTAACTTCAAGAGGGAACTTAGGAAAGCAAAGCGAGATGCTCATAAAAATGTAATAAATGAGCTAAACAGCATAAAAGACACTTCTAGACTCATATTGCAATATAAAAGATTCTAATGGTGTATGGACACACACACCAGAGGAAACACTGAAAGTTCTTCTGCAGACCCACTTTCCGGGATGCGAACAACTACCACAACAAATTAACGAAACAAGGACATACACACACAACCACCGCGTCAATAACGAAGACGAAGTGAGAAACATAATCAACCTCGAAAAAATTGAATGGGCTATGAACACCTTCTCCCCATACAAATTCCCGGGATTGGATGGCATCTATCCAATGATGTTACATAAGGCATGTAACCTAATAGGCCCAATAATGGTAGGGCTATTCCAGGCGTGTCTACACCTTAAATACCTACCAACCATGTGGAAAGAAGTGAAGGTAGTATTCATACCTAAAGCAGGCAAAATACAGCACTCCTCACCCAAGGATTATAGACCTATAAGCCTATCCTCATTTATGCTTAAAACTCTAGAAAGAATACTAGACAACCATATTAAAGCAAAGTTAACAAAACTAAACTTTTCATGCAATCAACTAAAGGCAAATCAACTGAAACCGCGCTCCATGACGTAGTCTCCCACATTGAGAAATCCAAATTCAAGGAATACACACTGGCAGGTTTTTTTAGATATAGAAGGTGCCTTCAACAACATCTACTCTACAGCCATCCGAAATGCGCTAATAAATGCGCAGGTAGAAAACGGCTTAGTAGCATGGCTGATGGAAATGCTAAAAAGCCGTAGAATCAATGCAAATATTGGGCAGTATGCCATAAAAGCAAGAGCTAGTCGGGAAACTCCTTATGGAGGAGTTATATCCCCAACACTCTGGATACTAATCCTGAACGAGATTCTAATAGAATTAGATAACTTGGTAATCCTGTCGACAGGAAAATACATAGATACAGTGTCCAACGTTTTAGAAACCTCTTTAAAAATACTGACAAGATGGGCAAAGACATATGGGTTAAACATAAACACATCCAAAACGGAACTTGTACTATTTACAAATAGAAGAAAAATCCCGCCATTTCAGCTACCCATACTAGAGGGGACCATGCTTAACCTTTCGAAAAGTGCAAAGTTCCTAGGTATTGTTTAGACGACAAACTAAACTGGAAACTAAACATAACCGAGAGAATAAAGAAGGCATACGCAGCTTTCTATTCCTGTCAAAAGATAATTGGTACTAACTGGGGTCTTCAAGCAAGATTAATATATTGGATGTACACGGCCATAGTACGCCCCATACTGAGCTACGGTAGCATAGTATGGTGGACAGCCCTTGAAAAAAAATGTAACACAAGCGAACTGGAAAAACTGCACAGAACAGCCCTTATAAGTATAACAGGAGCACTGAGAACAACTCCGACTGCGGGACTGGGAGTTATTCTAAATATAATGCCAATAGACCTTTTCATTAAAGATGCTGCATCAAAAACAGCACTGAGACTCTCTCATTCAACAGACCTAAACAGACTGTCACACGGACACTCCACAATAACTCGTCAATTTATGTCGACTGCTCCTGTAACATACTATATTACACCTTATATTGACTTAGAAAAAAGAATAAACCTAATTTTTCCAACAAGGGAACAATTGACCCAAAACATAAATCAGTATGAAATAAGTGTCTATACAGACGGGTCCAATATGGACACGGGAACTGGGTGTGGGATCTTCTGTGAAGCCCTTCAAGTGGAAAAATCGATAAAAATAGGAAACGACTGCTCCATATTTCAAACGGAAATATATGCCGTAGCTGAGGCGGCCAGATTGCTAGCAATGAAGGAACTATCGACAACCGATATTACCTTTTTCATTGATAGTCAAGCTACCATCAAAGCCTTACAAAATAGGAATATAAGATTTGAAGTAGTCAGCCGTTGTCGCAGAGAGCTTCAGGTTTTCAACGAGCAACACTGTTTAAAACTATGCTGGGTACCAGGTCATTCAGAAAAAGCAGACGAGTTAGCCAAGATAGGAGCAGAAAAAGCAAACGAATTCATTGACAGTAGTGTAAGATCACCTTTGGCGGAATACAATCTACAGATCACAAAAACACTAGAGAACACTAGGAATACGAACTGGGTTAGATCAAACACGGGGCAAACGACAAAAAAAAACATGGAACCATCTTGACAAAGGTCACAGTACTAGTATTCAAGAATTACACAAAAGAGAATTAAGACTACTAATAGGAATAATAACAGGACACAACACGCTGTGAACCCACTTGAGAAGAATGGGTTCTCAGGTAGTCGACATTTGCAGGTGGTGTGGGGATAGTGAAGCAAATGAAGACAGCTACCATTTTCTCAGCCAATGCCCAGCAATGGCTCGAATAAGAAATAAATTTGTATGCTCTTTTTTCTTTCAGGAACTAGAAGAGATCCACGAAGCGCGCCCAATGCAGATAATAAAGTTCGTTAGGGCATCAGGATGGCCCCAAAAGGAGAGAAGACACGAACCCCCTTCTTAACACATATTCTTAAGAAAAAAAAAACAATGTAATTAGATCTAAAATGAAATATATAAAATTAAATATTATTCATCGATATATACAATAAAACAGAGGAAACACAATGGACCAAAAATGTTCTCAATGGGTTGGCAAGCGTCAAATATCTTTATACATTTGCAATGTCAACATCCTCACTACCTAACATAACCTAGTTCAATGCTTACTTGGTTTCTTGACGGCTGGACGCAAAAGAATTTAACAAGAATTTAATTTAGGGTAACATACCAAGATTTGCTAATAATACAAAAACAATTGAAATACATAATATAATAAATACAAAAATTGCAGGAACCAATTGTGACATACACAGGACGATCTGTCCCTTTCATCAGCTATTCTTGCTCTTCGGTCTGACATATTCGTAAACGTCACGTCGTTGATACTAGGTTATCAACGGGACCACGGTTGTCATCGACGACATCGCCACCCCCGTGAATTGGCCCCGGTGGGGGAGACTCATCATTGACGGGCTGCTCGACATCTAAGACTGCTAACTTTGATACTGGCCTCTTTAATATACCCTTGTTTGATTTCGCTGATTACAGCATCTTCAAATGAAAGTATGTGACGCGTGTCGTGTCATCAGATATTTACTGGGCATTACAATCGGTTGTCGCGTCGCTATAGGAAGGAACGTTGCATTTTCCAAACGCCCGGATACTCTCATGACACCGTGTTCATCTAAGTGAGGATTGAGTATCTTTAAACTACTGTTAGCTTGGATAGATTTCCCCTCTGCCAGGCACGCGTATTCGCAAGAAAATTCAGAACACTGTATCCACCGCATCGGGTATATTTCTGAGACAGCCTCTTCTTCAGCGGTTAGGTCGCCTCATTAACTTTCTTCTTGAGATCAGTTTTGTATATCAACACGGAGTTCACCTCAATTTGTAAAATATCGAAAAACGATTGATGTTAATTTGTAATGAACTTACTTGACTCGTAATACTTCTGTGGTACTTCGCTTCTGTCATGATGCTCTCATATGGCCACTCCTTTTCATCACGCAGCAAGAATTCCATACCGTTTTTCCATCTGTTTTCCGGGTTGTAGTGGACCGGAAATTTGGCACGCGTTGCGTCGTCAGCAGGGTTGAGTTTACCTGGACACCATCGCCAGTCGCCTATCAGAGTCGAATCCAAAATTTCGGATACCCGATTACTTGTAAACGCTATGGTCCGATCTAATCCATCAGATGACAGTGTGCGAGTCGCTCCAGAACTGACATTTCTTGATCGAAATATCGTGATTTTTCATAATTGCATCCTTTAAACGTGCCGCCACCACCGCTGCTTGGAGCTCGAGCTTCGGAATTGTGTAATACCTTGTCGTGGCACACGACATCTTTGCATCTACAAATGCCAGTATTACCTTATCCGCAGTAACAAAATGCCAGTAAGCTACCACCACCAATCTTCATCGCTGGTAGCACAGAAAACATGAAGATCTATCTCGGTTTTTTCAAATTCACGAAAATAGCAACGTTGTACACGAAAATTGTCCACAGTTGGCAGCTCTTCTATCCAAGTTTTCCATTGGGTATATATGTCGTTTGGAAGGGGATCGTCCCACAGAATTCCTGCTTTCCACGTAGCCTGCATTAATATTTTTCCACAGATGGTAAAATTTGCTAATAACCCGAATGGGTCGAATACGGACATGACCTAACTCAGAAGTTCACGTTTTGTTGGTATGCGTTTAAAACAAAGTATTTCTGCTGGCATTTTATGAAATTTAAAACAAAAGTAAAAACATCTGTTTTTGACAACCAAAACATTCCCAGAATTTGTTTCACATTTTTATTATAAAGGTCTCCACTGTTCGCGAAGGGTTGCCACCTCTCCATAAAAACCCCTGGCAATCCAGGTCTTCCTTCCGAATAGATACTTGTTGAAACATCTCATTTATATTTCCACATATGGCGATTGGGGCTTGTCTAAATTTAAATAAAATCGATATCAATGAATTATTTATATCAGGACATGGCAACAATGAAGAATTTAAGGATACGTTGTTCGCTTCAGATGCGTCATCGAAAACTAAGCGTAATCTTCTTTTGTTCGGATTTTTTTACCGCAAAGTGCGGAAGGTAGAACGATTTGCACGAACAGTGTTGCGCTTCCTCGTCCGACAAGCATCTGGAGTCGAATAGAAGTTCACGTTTTGTTGGTATGCGTTTAAAACAAAGTATTTCTGCTGGCACTTTATGAAATTCAAAAACAAAAGTAAAAACACCTGTTTTTGACAACCAAAACATTCCCAGAATTCGTTCCACATTTTATATTATAAAGATCTCCACTGTTCGCGAAGGGTTGCCACCTCTCCATAAAAACCTGTGGCAATCCAGGTCTTCCTTCCTAATGGATACTTGTTGAAACATATCTTTTATATCTCTACATATGGCGATTGGGGCTTGTCTAAATTTAAATAAAATCGATATCAATGAATTTTTTATATCAGGACCTGGCCACAATGAAAAATTTAAGGATACGTTGTTCGTTTCAGATACGGCATCATCTGAAACAAATCCTATTTTGTTCGGATTTTTTACCGCAAAGTGCGGAAGGTAGAACGATTTGCATGTACGATGTTGCGCTTCCTCGTCCGACAAGCTTCTGAAGTATCCTTTGGAAACATATTCCTCCATTTTATACTCTATAATTTTATACTCTAAGGCAGGCATGTCAAACAAGCGGACCACGGGTCGCATGCGGCCCGCCAACCCTATATATGCGGCCCGCGAAGAGTTTTCAAATAAAATTAAAAAAAAAATTTATATTTTTAAGAATTGAAAATTTTTAAATTTATTTTATTTTCAGGCGTTAAAATGATTATTATGTATTGTTGTGCATTTTTGTGCAGCGATATGCATCTAATTTAACTTACCATATAAGAAATTAAATTACTAAACTTGGTTAAAAAGTTATTAATATATGAAAAAAATCAATTTTTTTGTAGGTACTTTATTTTCCAAAATTTAATTATGCGAATTTGACAAGTTTTTAATATAGAACTTAATTTATATTCTTAATTGTCATTTTTAATATTAAACATGGCGTTTCACAAATGGCATAACAATGATTTTTACCTTTTTCATCAAGTAATATTGTTTTTTTTATTCATATATGATTGATTTTTGATTGTAAAATTTTGAATTTTCCTTGGCTATATTTCATCGGCATTTATAAAAAAATATATGGTAGTGCATAGTTTTGTACGTCTAACAACGAAAAAAAAAACATTTTAGGAATCAGATACAGTATCAAGTAAAGACGCAATCAGAATAAAACAAGATACTTTTATTAAAAAAATATCGACATGTTTTTAACCAAGAGTCTTGCTTTGCACAAACTGGAATTGGAATCATTTTATTATTTTTTTCTTAGCAAGTAAAACTATTTGTATTAGAGGCATTCCACACCAAATCTACCAGAGTTCAAGACTCACCTTCTTCATAGATACAGTTGTCCAAAGTTTGAATAAATTAATCAATAATATCTTTTTGTGATTGTAGAAAAACCTCGCCTGCGGCGCTTTTATGTAGAACACTTAAAAATTTGATCATCTTATATTTTATTTTACAACCGAAGAACATAATGTAAAAAACGAGTGTTTTATTTTTCTTATGGTACAAAATGCGGCCTGCCTTTTTTTTTGGATTGCCAATGCGGCCCATGATGCCAAATGAGTTTGACGTACCTGCCCTAAGGCATAGACTGGATCTCGTGCTATCTTATGCTCAATGGTTTTTTAACGGTGCAGTGCCATTCGAATGCCTCTTTATCGTTTCGCCATAGCAATCCGTCCTCACAACGTTCACCGGATCTTTTTACTGTATCAGATAAAATGGCCAGCGCACGTTCTTCTGCATCCGAACGAACCAATTTAACATCCGGCTTTATGCCGAAACTTTCCATATTATATTACGAATCCATCATAGTCTTTATGTCGTTCATTATGGGCTCACATTTACTATTTTTTCTGATATGGAAAACGTTCCCTGTTTTTGGTTTAACATTCTTACTACCTGGTCCGTATACCTTCGAACCTTAGCGAGTATTTACAGCGATCGGGCCATTGCGTAATGGGTCGCGGTGAGTTTCAATTCGTACCGTCAGAAATGCATGTTAAAGACTTATTATTAATTTGGGAGTAATTTGCTCGTAATCGGATAATGGTAACTCCACCAATTCTAAAAGTTCGAGTTGGCAATTTCATACCATTTGACGTGTATACATTTGACATTTTATACATAGCTGCATTTTCGCCGGCTCCACTTATAGTGAGATTTACTATTTCGGTCGGTTGTCTGTTGGATTGCTCGTTAATCCATTGAAGTTCTAGGCTTTCGGTGCGACCGCGGATACCCAGTTGTCTTACTAATCGCGATCTATCATCGTAACGTTCGCTCCGTCGTCTATAAAAGCGTAAGTGGTGATGGCCTTTTCATGGTCATAAATAATAATAGGCATAATCTGAGAAAGCACTTCGCCATCGTCGCTGCAGTCAGCATGGCAATTTCGAAATTCGTGTGGTGGCTCGCTGGACGTCTATGTTATCGGTTGAGTTTGCGCGTTTAATTGATCGCTTCTTCGTGTTTGCTCGGCTGGCGTCACGGTTTCTGCGGGGTCCTGGTGTCCGAGAGTGACACCATACAGTAGTCGATGATGCAGCTGTTGACATCCGTCGGTTCCCCAGCGTTTGCGAGCAAAACATTTGCTGACTTGATGGGCTTTCTTTAGGCAGGAGAAGCACGCCCGGAGCTGCTTAATTTGTTCCCACCTATTATTCGCTGAAAGATTTTGGAAACCTTTGACATTCTGCTAAATTCGCACAATTTTCATTGTTGAAGGAACATATGCCCGGAGCTACGGTCACAAAAGCAAAATGTCGTGTGCTGTGTGCATAACGGCTCCGTAGCGGATGTGCTGGATGTTGCAGACATTGAAGTAGCAGCGGTTGCTGGCGCAGATAAGTTTGATGTGTTCTTTGGTGGCGTGCGAGTTAACGGTGGCATAACGTGCTCTTCGAAGCGGATTGGTGGTACACCTTTATTATTGCGACTGCTGCTTCTATTTAGCTGATCTTGTGGAGACGACATAATTCCCAGTAGTTCGAAGTACAAATAGTGTCGATTGTAATTTGCTAATTTATTTAAATCAAAGAATTAAGATGTTGGTTTTACGCCCGAAAAAATTGTCAGTAAATAAACTCAAATTTTAATTCTAGACGGGTTTCTTTATTTAATTTAGTGAGTTTATTCTCTATAAAATTGTATGTATAAAATACAAAATTTAAATAATTAAATAGTACAGTGCTTACTTGGCTTCTTGACGGCTGGACGCGAAAGAATTTAATAGAATTTAATTTAGGGTAACATACTAAGATTTGTAAATAATACAAATCGTCGTTGTAGAACGAAAAGTCACCAAATACATTTTTATGAAAAACTTAAATTTCGAGTTTGTTAATTAAAGCTCGAAGCACACGATTGAATAAACAGTGAACTTTTGAATCAATGTTCAAATAATTTTAATATCAATCGTGTGATTGCCCAATTTTTGTATGGAAAATTAGGCAATCACTCGATTGATATTTAAATTGTTTTGAAAATTGATTCAAAAGTTTACTGTTTATTCAATCGTGTGATTCGAGCTTTATATTATAAAAAGTAATTGATGCATTTTTAAAGTTGAAATATCAATTGATAGATTTACATTTTCTTATCATGTGGTAAAAAAATAGAGATCATCGATTAAAAATTGACAGATATATAAAGATTTTTGTAAATCAATATTTTGCATTTTGAAAATGTATTTGGTGACTTTTCGTTCTACAACGACGAAATACAATTGAAATACATAATATAATAAATACAAAAAATGCGGGATTGTGCAATTGTGACATACACAGGACGATTTGTCCCTTTCATCAGCTATTCTCGCTCTTCCGAATCTGTTCTGACATAGGATTAAAAGCTGGCATTAAATCAGAAACACCATGAATTGAAATAAAAACCTACATTAAATGAATAATATACCTCAGAAATTTTAGGGTCAAAATATTCTAGTGGTCAGCCATATGGCACGCCTACTTTTCATAAAATATATATTGTTTAAACGTCAGAGGATTTTTTTTTTACAAATTAACCAACGCTCAGGGGATGCCCCCGTATTCATGCAAAGCACAGTGTTGATCGTAAGAAGGGATGATAGGATAAAAGGAGGGGGAAAGATAGAGTAGTGTCGGTGAATGTTTGTTTTGAACCTGCCAATATCAAAAATGTCGGGAAAAAAGGACGCAGGGAGATTGTTCCACAAACGTATCGTGTGACTGAAGAACGAATTCGCTCTATAATGCGAGGTTCTGTTGAGAGCCGAGTGGACTACGAAGGGATGGGCTTGGTTTGACGCTCGAGTAGAACGAGAGAACACACGACATGGTGGAATCAGGTCATGTATTTCCCTCGAACACTTTCCGTTGTAATACCTATAAAACGGGCTTACACACCCAACGGTCCTTCGGTGCTCAAGAGAACCAATATACGATGAAATATTTTCATTCCCTATTAAAAATATTGCACGTTGTTGTATTCGGTCCAGGATCTCCAAGTAGGATTTTAAGGCCCCAGCCCAAATGTGCGAATTGAATTCGATTTTAGGCCGTATATAGGTAGTGTAGACAGCGCGTAAGTCAGCAGGAGTGAAGTATGTTTTACACCGTTTTAAAAAACCGAGGCACTTGGCCTCTTCTTTCGATACATTAAATATGTGGTCATTCCAACGGAGATCACATTGAATTGATATGCCCAGCACGTCAAGAGCAGCTGACTGCGCAATATCCACAACACCCATATTGAGGGAAGGAGGGGTGAATTCATTCTTTTGTGAGATAACAGACAACATTGGGTCTTGCTAGCATTAAAATCTACTCTATTTGCAACAACCCACTCGGAGATTGATTTAAGCTCATTATTGAATGTGTCATTCATAATGCGTCGTTTACTCTCAATCTCCAAAGAGTTTGGGCGCTTGTTGAACGAATATGAATGACAAATGTTTCTGTCATCTGCAAAGGAATGAATTGGGTTCTGGGTCAATGACAAAAGGTCATTGATAAATACCATAAATAGGGACGGGAATAGGATGGAACTCTGCGACACTCCAGAGGGCTTTATGCCACACTCGATCAAAAGCATTGGAAATATCGAGAGGAACTGCCTTGCTCTCCCCAAAAAGGTGAACACAATTATTCCACAATTATTATACCGCCATCAAGCGGTCCTCTTCGAAAAGGACCAGATCCACATCACCTGTGGATCTGGTCCTACGGAAACTGTATTGTCGGTCACTGAGCAATTCGTTGTGCTCAAGATAGTTCACAAGGTGGAAGTTAATTACGCTTTCCATTACCATGGAGAGTGCAGAGCATATTGGCGGTGTTCGTGGCCTCGCCTTTTTTCGGAACTGGATGGACATTGGCAAACTTCCAACAAGATTGAAAAACTCCTGTCGTGTAAGAGATGTTGAAAAGGTTACGCAACGGACAAGCCAGCGATGATGCGCACTTCTTCAACACATGGGCAGATATGCCATCTGGCCCAGAGCCTTTGTTAATATTGAGGTTTGCTAAAACCTTTATAACTTCCCGAGTTCGAAAATGTATCCCCGGCATTGCAGAAGAAACAAAATCGACGACAGGCAGTGGTTGATTACTATCAGGGAACGTTGAATTATTTCCAAATAATTCTGTCAAGAGATTAGCTTTATCAACCGGGTCAGTGAAGGTCTGGCCATTCATACTAAGAGTTGGAGTAGACGATGTCGTCTGATTCTTCACCCTTTTTACAAATGACCAGAGATGTTTACTACCCCTGTGATAGAGTAAGACCTTTTTGCGCGCGTTTTGTTCGTGAAGAAACTTTTCGCGCGAGATCACGGCATTACAGCGATTCCTAGCCTGTATACGAAGTCTTTCAGTATCAGTATTCTTGCTAGAACGCCAAGTCTGAAAGGCTTCCACTTTCGACCTGACTGCAATCCAGTCCTCTTCGAGGCTTTAATCAAAGAGGCGCGTAAACTAGAATATGAAAACTCAGCGGAAACAGTACAGTTACGGCTGTGAATTAGTTCACACATTTTTCTATTCTTTATGGTTCTTCACTATTCGTTCAGTTTTGGATGTTGCTGTACACATGTTGAGCGCATCATGTTTTTCATATCATATTGAACTCATGTTGTACAGCAACATGTAGTGTTGTTCAGCTGTACAACATGTCTCAACACTTCACGTTGGCAACAATGATAATAATTTGGCAAAGCGCTAAAGCTATGTTTAGACCAGTTAGACCAGTCAAGTTAGTTTCCACAGTTAACAGAAAGAAGCTTGCAATAATTTGGCAAAGCGCTTAAGCTTGAGAGAAAGTGAAATTCACTCGAACACAATGAAAATAGAATTTAAGAAAAGCTTGAAACGAAGGTATTGTTAATAAATTTCGTAGCAATTTAAAAGATTGTAGTTTAGTCAGCCTCAAGTTGAGGTAGTAAAGATAATAAAAGTGTTCTTTTTTAACTCTAAAAGTAAAAAATGTTCTTTAATTAATTAAATGATAACAAAAACTCAGCACTAAAAATTTACAACATTTGGCGCAGCCGGTACGTCGGTACCAACCTCTCAAGGACCGAGCGTGGAAAGAAGGACGAAGGAAGGAGGACGAGAAGGAAAATTAACCCAAATGGTTAGTGATTAAAAATTTTACTTATTTGTTTTTTAATATAAAAAAGGGGGCGTTGAAAACTTGTTATAGAGATAGGGAGAGTTTTTTTAAAGTTATAAATAAAAAATGTTTAACATTCTAAATAATATAAAAAATATAAAATAAAATATATAAAAATACACACTCCGAATCCGAACTCCGGACCCTCTAGTGTATAATAAAATAATTCATACTATTAGTATGCAAATTATAATTTTCATTAAATATAAAACGATAACACTATAAAATCAAACAAATATTTATTTTCAAAACGTATCAGTTTTTCGCAGCATGGATGGCTGTTGATAAAGAGAATTCATTTTTATATCAAAATAAATGAAAAATAAAATGCGATGAAAAAAAAAAACAATATGTTTTCGTAAGGTGTGGTCAGGAGTAACATTTAGAAATATTCAAGAAATTTTAATATTTTATAAAATTCTAAATAATAAATTTACACTTGAAATTTCTCTTAAACGTCTTCTGTACTACGAAAATAATGACATCGTAACAGCGAGTACATAAATTTTAATTTAATCATATTTTTATGAAAAAATCGAAATTTTACAAATTGTCTGAAAAGAAAAAGGACAATATTATAATTGAAATAACACTGAGATTCCATACTACGGACCCTCCAGTGTATAACAAATAAAAAACTAAATGATTTGATTAAGTTTTAAAGCGTGTGAACACAGCACTGATTGCTGTTATGATTTTAAAAATAACAAAAAATTTATATTAAAAAATCATCGTATGTTAAAATTTTTTTTTACAATTGTAACCGAATATACACATTTTTTTTTTTTATTTGGAAAAATAAAATTATTTTTTATGTTATAGAAAACAGATTTGAATATAAAAACTTCAATACAAATTTGAAAAATATATATATATATAGTTTATAGTTATTCTTCATGAATGCCAAAAATTGATTTCATTGTTGTTTGGGTAACATTTTTGTTTCATTGAAATTTTCATTTACAACTTGAAGAAATTTGTTTTTCTTAATAAAAGATAAAGATATCGTTTTAAACTGATTGAAAATATTTTATGGCAGATGCTAATGAATTAAATGCGTATATTCAAAAGCAATCTAGCAAATTGGACAGATTTGTTGAAAAATTATGGTCGCAATTTTTACCAACATTACTAAATAAAGTTAGTACAGCGTTATTAAAAGATAATATATCTAAAATTCTACATTTATCTAAATTAGAGGAGGTAGATAAAATAGTAGAAGAGTTATTAAATTTCCAGAATTTAAAAATTAAATCTGTTTTAGCAGAAAATGTTGAATTAGAAAGATTAGTTGATATGTTGAGAAAACGTTTAAACGATTATTGTTTAAAACGTACAGCAAAGTTAGAAGAAACAGCTAAAATAGAAGAGGAAAACATAAAATTAAGAAATTTATTGAAAGAAAAGAATATTTCCGAGGAATCAATAAATAATTCTGTCAGACTCCAGGCAAGGGAGGAGTACGCGACGTTGGAGGAAGCGAACAACAAAATACAGGAGTTGAACGCGCGTATTAGATATTTGAACGAGGAGGTTAAGACAGTGAACGAGACATCCTTATACCACAAGGATACCATAGAAAGTGACGACATCACAACACAGGGCAACATAAGATTAGGCGAACTCGCGAATTTCGTTAAAAATGCGGTGCCAGATTTTGCAGGTGCAGACTCATCACTCAGCGTCGGTAGCTCGTCTGGTTAATGCATTGGACTACGAGCGAAAAGTCACTGGTGCGTTCTCGACTAAGAGCCGAAAGATCCGCGGTTCGATCCCCAGCGACTACCAACATATTTTTCACAGAAAACATTTTTCTATGCGACGCTACCTCTCGGCAGTAAATGGCAAACCTACGAGAGTAAAACATTGCCTATGAAAAAGCTCTCACCCGCCGTTCGGATTCGGCAATAAACTGTAGGTCCCACCAATTTGAGTACAAATATAACTTGCACAGCTCAAATGGTGAGAGAGCTCGGCCGAAGTTCTATATAGGACTGTAGCGCCAAACTATTTTTATTATTAGACTCATCATAGCTGAGGACGGATCTTCACCGTTTTATTGAAGGATGTGAAGTGGAGAGGGCAGAACTGAAGCCTGAACAAATGAAGGAGTTTATTAAAGGCGTTAGGGTTCGTTTACAGGGAGATGCTTTTGAACCATGCGACGATACAAAGGGAGTCAGCAGAGTTAACGGGCATAGACAAGTTTTGAGTCCATTTCAATGAGCCCTCATCGTAATGCATCAGGTAGCCAAGACAAAAAAAGGAGAAGGAAGAGAAAACACAAAATGTAGGTATGAAGCAGCCTATACCTACATGTTCTTTTTGCAAGAAGAAGGGACATCTTGGGGAAGAATGTCATACACGGAGAAACACTCCGTATTGCAGTGACTGTCGTACTTATGGACATGAACAGTGTGCAGATCGTTCTGGCTGGAATGTTGTTCCAGGACATACTGCTCCCCAAGGAAGTCAGCCTCCCGTACCTCAGGTAAATGGTCCAGGTGGTATCCAAAACCAAGGCGGGGGTGCTCCAGTATAGATATGCGATTGGTGCCATAGAGGGGGACACGTCGAGGGGATTGTCGTGTTAAACGCGATACACAAGTCTTTCAAGGCAATAATGGTAATGGGAATTTTGCAAACAGGCCCGCTAAATATTGCACTTGGTGCAGAAAGAACGGACATGTGTTAGTATCTCCAACGTTGAATTATACTTACTCCTACTTTAGTTCTTTAATTATTTTCCAATAAATAGTTTTATATTTGAATTCTTTTAATTTAAACTTAGACTTTATTTCAACACTTTTCAGCTCAATATTTTTGGGTTCTTATACCTCTAAACTCTATTTCACAACTTACTTAAAATTTAACTTAAATATTGTAAGAAGGCATGTTTCAAATCTACATGTTCCGGCAGAGTGCTGTGCCCAAATTTCACTCACTATTTGCTTCCGTAAGGGAAAAGGCCCTTAGCCAATCATGCTGCTGCTGGTTTGACCCAGCTTCGCTCATACTGTTGCTAGTTCATTGGCTTGCTTGACTATAACACATATGTCCTACGTCTCACTTTACTGCAACGTAACGATAACTGCATGAAGTAGTCATCGCGTAATTATGTCACGATACGTTTATAATATCAACGTATAGTGACTTACCCAAACACACTATGTTGACTTACAACATACCTCCACCCTTATTTTAAGAAAAAATTATTATTAAAATAAATAATAGGTTTTTCTTTTACATAATTGATATAGCCTAAAAATTATACTCTGATCAGTTTACTTAACTTATTAATTAATATATTATCTTATTAATATATCTGAATATTATCTTTAAAAAAAATATATGGTAAAAATATTATAATTTATCATATTCTATTTTAAAATGACCCCACCACCGAACATTGTTTATAATGCACAGAACATTGCAGTTGACAAAACAGTACCTTCTTAGGTTACCGCTTTGTAATTGCTTTTTATGTTGTTCTGTTGTTATTCTTATTTATATGTGCGAGCAATTATGCTTTATTTTGTGCAATGAATTGTTTACTTGAACTTAGGCATATTCGACGATATTTTAACTAAAATACTTAAATTTTCACCTTTTTTTATATATATATATATTTTTTTGTTTCTTTTGTTTTTCAATCCCTCATATTATTAATTCAAATTTATAATATATATTGAATTTTCTTCTTGAATCCCTCATATTCATACTCCCAAATCATTCCATAAGCTGGTCCCAATGTCGTTATGGTTGGCTTTCGACTCTGCTCTTCGTCATCATTTTTCTGTTTAACAACTTCAGCTCGTTGACTTGTGGTTGGCCGAAATGCAATACGCTCCGCTAACTCATTCTCCTCAATTTTTACGCTACTGATGGCATTTACTGTTGCTACTGTCTCCCTATCCTTCAGTGACTTTAATTTTAGCTTTCTCGATGATTCTACTCGAAGGTACCAAAAATACGGTAATACCACGAAGATTAATACCAACACTACCACGCCGTACGATGCTTCCATAGTCTTCATCTCGTGCTGATGCGTTAGCCATTCTAGGCGCACCTGCTTCTGACTCAATTCCGCTTTCAGATCTTCAAAACTGCTCTGGCCATCCCTTAGTGCTGACCGTAATTTGCTGTGGTCCGACGTCTGTATTGGCAAAAGTGTGACTGACGCATTTTCTGTGCGTAACGCTTCCCAATCCCCCTTAATATTTTCGATATACAAGGTGTGCTCCTCTTTTTTATAGGTTACATTCCTGAGCATTCTTGGTGCAGATTCATAAGGCAAAATTAATTCTCTGTTGTGCAAGTCGCAGGCCTCATTCACTGACATCCACCCCATCCCTGCTAGCGTCAGTGTAGCCGTGTTTGTTCCGCAAATCGCTTCGAAAACCGCTGGCGTGTCAAACCTGAACAACCAGGAGTTTAAAGCCCATAGTTTCACTACCAACCCTGAACTGTTCCTAATAGCAACATGTTCACTGGTATTCACTCTATCTGTCCTATGTTACATTAACGTGACCTCACAAAGTACGTTTCTGCTCGTCATAATCGTTTCCGGACGTCTACATAGCGTTATCTCCTTGTCCATCTCTTGGTTCACCGTAAGACATCTTAAATGATCCTATGAATCTACCCCGATCCTCCGCCTCCGCTATGTAGTCATACTTTGTCTTAACCAGCGAGTCCCATTCTTCATTGATGTTAATGGGGATCGGATAAATCCTGTACAACGCAAATAACACATCATCCGGCTGTGGTGTCTTAATTATGAACATCAGACTATCCCCGTCCGGAAAAACTCATACCTTTGACAAATGATGCATATCAAAAGTCTGTTGAATAAACCAATTCGCTTTGCCCCTTAATTTGAGACGGGCCAACATTGCGTCTAGTTCCTTTCGGTCTATTATCGTAGGATGCAGATCCCCCTTGTAGAGATCTTCAATTATTGCCAATTCTATTGATTGTTGCCCTGAATCTCCATTAAATTAGCATTTATGGTTGACTGTATTTCCAACAAATGTAACATAAACTGTACTTTGTTGAGCTTGTTATCTATATCTCTATTTATTTTCTGCTGTTGTTGTATGGTGTTGTTCAATGTCATCTGTAGTTCTTCCACCTCCCTTAGAGAATCCAGCAATGGTGCTGACAGTTTTCCAAAATTAGATGTCATCACCGTCACCTGTTTCCTCATGACGTCATAGGTTTCGCTCTCTCGGTTCTCAATGTCCTCCAGATGTTTGTATATCTTTTCTCGATCACTGTTGTCCATTACGCCGAAAGCCCAGTTAAAGCCCTCACCTACGAAATTTAGCGACCTCTTTTGGCGATTCTTTTGAATCGTTCTTTTAATAACACCCTTATTTATCTGTAATGTCCTCATTATCGACGATGTTTCTTGCATTGCCGCTTCACACTATCTTCCGAAATTCATTCCTGGTACGTGTTGCGGGCTCCAGGGGTCCTTTTGTACTTGCCTTTATTAATGAAACCGTCAGTGACAATATTCCCTCGAAGTCCACAATTCTTTCCTAACAATTATTATTAAATAAAAACGCAAGGATATTTTAGACTTGCTTTATACTTTTATTAATTATTTTTAAGTATTTTTACAAGCTTGAGTTTAAACTGAAAGCACGTCTGCACTCTAAGGCAGTGCAAATCATAAAGCTTAAAATCTAAACTTAACCTCTACTCATCACCTCGGTATCGTGCGACTCACGAACCCCTTGCTTATACTTATTTCTTAAAACACAACTCATAAATGCAAGCACGCATATTTTTAAATCTACGTACTACTAAAAACCTCATGAACCCCACATCAGATATTAACTAATATTGTGAAATCATTAATTGAGAAAATTCCAATGTGCTAAATTCTTAATTGGTTCCCATAGTCTTGACTTAAATTACAACCAATGCTTTTGTTGTTGCTTTTGAACAGACGGCACACTTGCTAGCGTGTGCCTCGGATCAAATTGCAACCAGTGCATTTTTCGTTGCTTTCAAACGGACTTAATTTTATATCCTGAAAGTATGCACTCATAAACATTATGTACTTGTTCCAGTTACGTCGTAGACGTTATGTTAAGTTAACATGCATCTGTTATTGTGCTTTTAGATTTGAACTTTATGTGCATACTGGTTATGTGCAGGCTTTCTTAAATACAACAAAAAAAACGTTTCTGATTCACAACATTCTTCACCCCTTATTTTAAGAAAAAATTATTATTAAAAAGAATAATAGTTTTTTCTTTTAATTCATTAATATTTCAATATATTTCTTAATTTATTTAACTTACAATAATATTTAAAATCAATAATTATTTTTCATATTATTATAATTTATTTTACTTATTTTCATTTTAAGAATCTTATTAATGCTTATCTTCGTTACTCAATTACTTAATTAATGGTCGCAGTTTTAGTGATATTTATATACTTTATATGACGTTAAAAAGAAAAATGTATAACATTACAAGTTACTGAACGTTGCAATTGACAAAACAGTAGTTGATCAAGTTACCGCTTTGCAATCGCTGCGTTCCGTGTTGCTCTGTTGGTTTTCTTGTTTATTCATTTAAGTCATTAAATGCTTTAATTTGTGTAAGGATTTGTTTTCTTTTAAATATTTTGCGGTATTTATTGAAAATAATACATTTAATTTTATTGAGTATATCTTTAGTTATTGTTTATATTTGTAGTTTTCATATTTTAATGTTTCTTCAAGTTTTTCATTACTTATTTCTAGTCTATTAAATTAATTATACAAAAAAAAAATATAATTGTGTTTTCTATCAATTTAAAACATAAACTGCTGTGATCGATAGTTCTGTTACTCTCTATTTAAGTATATAGGTTGGCTGGCTGCATTTTATTTGTTTCTGCCACTGTTTCGAAAAACATTGTTATTATCATTTATTCTCATCTTTCGTCTTGATTTTCTTAGCTTTGTTAAATTTGATGTTTTCTATGTTGCGTTGTTTTTTCAGTCAAATTGAATCGTATTTTGTTGAGAGCAGATACTAAAATGGGTAATTTTGTAATTTTATATTTCTGGATATTAATACGAATTTGTCTTCTTTAAATGTTTTAAGAGTTCTTGTAGCGAAATTGTCATCTTCGGAAATCATCTTTAATTATACGTACATGTTGTTGTTTGATGTTGTTCTTTTATATTTCACTTGTTGTAAAAATATTTGAATATTTGAAGTTCTTAGTGTTTTTAATTTTCGTCTTCTCTTTTAAGAAATTATGTTCTTTTGTTGAAGAAATTGTCAGCATAATGTGTGAAATGTTGTTGATTTAGTACAATTATGATAACTTTGCTGATGTGTCAAATTTATTTTTCCATAAGGTTAGCATTGACAGCTGAATAAGTGTATATGGAATAGCTCCTTCAACTTATTTACAAAATATTAGCTTGTTCCTTGAGTGATAAAATTGTTATCTTTTAATTATATGTACGTAAAGATGTACAATGTTGTTGCTTCTTTATGGTAGAAAAGTCGCAATTTTGCTGATTTGACGAAATTCCACATTCATGTTTATATTGAGCTCCTTTCTTTTAATTAAACATGTTATTGATGTACAATTGTTGTTGTCCGCGCCATGACTCTCACATGTTTCTTTATCATTCGTCTCTTGTACTTCATTACATAATATTACCATTTCAGACCTTTACCCAACAAAATCAAACGATCTTCTTTGACAATTAAAATTTAAACTTAGTGTTAAACTTGTCATGGTTGAAATGCATTTCCAGAGCCAGGATTATTTTTAAAAATACTTATTACTTTGTAATATTTACTATAACTTTATAAATAATTTATATTTAACATCATTTTTACTTTCAGTATTCATAATCTTTGTTTATATTACCTTACATCATTGTATTAAAATTTTATATTTTAATTGTATATTTATATCGAACATTTTACTGTAAATCTTTAATTGTAAAATCTTTAATTTTTTTCTTAATATATAGACATTATTTTATTTATAATTTCATTAGAACATGAATCAATGCTAATTCTATTCAAAAATACTTAGCTATTTATTCATGCACTAATTTGTGAATTTAATCATTATTGACAATTTTCAATAATGGTAAGCGCGCGCGATTTATGCATAACTACTTTTGTACATTCAATAGGTACATATATATTTTCATTACCGTGTAATGATCACATTTAAAACGTTTGTTAATTTTGTTAGATTGTGTATTGTATTTTTTCCTTATCATTCAATTATTGTTCAAATTTTTACGCTGCATTAACGTATCTCGTTTCATTTTCGGTACATTAGTGCATTGTTCCTAGATGCAAAACGCTGAATTGCATTTTATCGCTTATAACATTAGCTCCTCACTTCTATATGTGCTCCACTTTAGTGTGTGCTACGCTAACACCTATCTGTACTTCAAGTGCAATGATCTTTCTGTTGCCTGTTTCCATTGAAAATGATCTTGACAATGAAACTGAAGTACTGACCTATCTCAATTATGACAATGTATATTTTATTGCTTTGGCAAATTCGTTCTGAATCTTGTTTATGAAATATCTAATATAATATTCTTTATACTTTATTCCTTTCTCATTTAATACATGATCTAATGCTAGTCATCTTCTAAAATTAATACATAGCTATTTCCTCATGCACTAATTTAGATTTTAAAAACATATTTTCTAAAAAAAAATATTTACGCGTACTTTATTTACGTTGTTTGCAATATTATGCATTGCGGTTAATGATCATTATGAACTGTTGGTTCAGTTATTAATTTCGTTGTTTTTGTTCGTTCGAATGTGTATAACTTAAGAGTTATATGCTTTTAATAAGTTATTATGGAATTTTTTCCCTTTTCCCTTGATACAGATCACTGTTGTCACAGGAATTATTATCGAAAGGACTTCATAGGGACCTACCCAGATTGGTGAAAATTTGTTTTTCCTATTCTGGTTTTTTAATAAAACTTTATCTCCTTCCTTAAAAACTACCGTATTTAATGTATTATCGTAACTTCGTTTAGATCTTTGATTTTGTCTGACTATCTCATGTGTACGCTGTATTTGGTATTTTAATACCTTATTGTAATCTTCACTGTTATAAATATTGAACATTTTCGTTTTAGGTTGGTTGGCATGTCAAATTCAAATCCGTATAAAGTACGACAAGGCGTTTGCCCTGTTGACATATGCACTGTGTTATTGTGCACATGCATTGCCGAATTCAACCATTGGTCCCAGTTGGACCCATCCTCTTTTGCAAAACATCTCAAATACTCCGCTAAAGGTCTGTGACTTCGTTCTAACGAGCCATTCGCCTGCGGGTGATAAGGTGTTATATGCATTTTTTTTAATGTTTAATAACTTGCACGTGTCTGAAAATAATTTTGACACAAAATTTGACCCATTATCTGTAATTAAAATTTTCGAAATATTATAACGAGTGATAATTTCCTCGTAAAAAGCTTTGGCTACTGTGCTTGCTTCCACGTCTGGGATAGCTACGCAGCACATGTATTTTGAAAAATCGTCTTGAAATGTTAAAATATATTTATTTCCTGACACTGTTTCAGGTAAAATTCCTACCAAGTCCATATAAACCTTATCGAATGGACGTGTTGGCGTATCTGTCAAGACCATTGGCATTTTTGTTAACTTTGAACTTTTGTTCATTTGGCATTTAGGACAGTTTCTTACATATTCTTTTATTTGTTTCTGCATTCCCCTCCATTTAAATTGTTTCTTAATCCTAAAGTATGTTTTAAGTGTGCCCTGATGGCCTCCTAGTGCTGAATCATGAAAATCTTTCATCACGGTTTTAATTTAATCTGGATCAGTTAATATTTGAGCTGAATTCGTTTCACTATTTGTATCTATTATTGTTTCATCTACGACTGGTGTACTGATTTGTGGTTTTATTTTTGTGATTTGCTGATCTAAAATATTTTGTGTAGTTTTGGATCGTGTTTGTACGGCTGTAATATCTGGTTCTATATATGGAATTCGGCTTAAAGCATCCACATTTAAATTCTTTTTGCCTGGTTTGTACATTATTTCAAAATCATATTCCGATAATTTGTGTCGGAAACGAGCAAGGCGGGATGTCTGATCTTTTAAATTTGCAATACCTTTTAGAGGTTGATGATCTGTAAAAATTTTGAATGGTCGCCCTAATAGGTATGCTCTAAAATTCTTTGTTGCCCAAACAATTGCTAAAAATTCCTTTTCAATGGTAGAATATCGTTTTTCTGCTCCATTTAAAGTTCTACTTGCAAACGCGATCGGTCGGTCGCTTCCTACTTCACCTTGAGATAGCACTGCACCTACTGCTTCGTTACTTGCGTCTGTTGTTAGTAAAAAAGTTTTTGTAAAATCTGGATATGCTAATATTGGAGGTGAAATTATTGATTCTTTCAATTTAATAAATGAATTTTGACAATCGTCCGTCCATTTAAATTTAACGTCCTTTTTATGTAAATTATTAATTGGTAAAGATAACCTTGCCATATTGCTTATGAACTTTCTGTAATAATTAATTAATCCCAAGAATGCTTGTACTTCTTTTCTGTTTTTTGGTACTGGAATATTTTTTACGCATTCGACCTTAGCGGGGTCTGGCAGCGCACCAAGTTCTGAACATTTATGCCCTAAATATACAACTTCACGACGTAAAAACTGACATTTTTCGGTATTTAATTTTAAATTATGGTCTCTTAGTTTCTGTAATACTTTACTTAATCTGTGTTCATGTTCGCTTATATTTTTCCCATACACAACTATATCATCAAGATATACAAAACAATCGATACCCTGTAACCCTGTTAAGATGTGATTCATTATTCTCTGGAAAGTTGCTGGTGCCCCTGTTAAACCGAAAGGCATCCTATTGAATTCAAAATGTCCAAGTCCTGTACTGAAGGCTGTTTTTTCTTTATCACCTTCTTCTACTAAGACCTGATGATAGCCACTTGCTAAATCTAAAGTTGAAAAATACCGACTGTGACCTAATTGATCCAATATTTCATCTATTCGCGGGATAGGAAATACCTGTTTTATGGTTACGTCATTTAATTTACGGAAATCTATGACAAGTCTCCATTTTTTGTTACCGTCTTTGTCGCTCCTCTTCGGTACCAATAGTAATGGTGAATTCCAGGGTGATATGCTTGGCGATATAATGCCAGCATCTAACATTTTGTTAACCTGTCTATTAATTTCCTCTCTATGTGTGTGTGGAAGTTTGTATTGCTTTTGGTTAATTGGTGGTTGATTCCATTGTGTTGTTATGTCGTGTTTAAGTATCGGCGTGTATGACAGTTCGTCACCTTCTAAGTGAAAAACATCGTGGTAAGAAATACAAAGATTTTGTAATGATGTGATTTCCTCCTTATTTAAAGATTCATCGATGTTAATTTTTTCTAATAATCTATTAATCCTATTTTTTATATTCACTGAATTTATAGTATTTATTGTAGAATTGTTTGTATCTGATTCCCTATACTGATTAAAATTTGAAAATTTCGGTTTAAAATTGTTGTCTATTATAATGTCCTTTTCTGTAGCATTTAATACTGAGACATAAACTTTATTTTTGTTAACATTCGATAAGCTTTCTCCCAAATATACTCCAGGATAAATTTCTTGTTTATGTATTAAAACTATTGGAATTTTTGTTTTTAGTGTAATTTCTACTATTTTTGCGGTTCTCGGAATGATTTTTATTTCATGATTGTAATAAATGTTTTCTATGTCGGCTCGCGTTTTCATTGGTAATCGGATAGTGTGATTCTTTCCTTTATCGTAGAATGTTATGGTCTTATTAATTGCGTTTATTACGGATCTATTCCATATGTTATCCCGTCCTATTATTCCGTCTGCTGGTATTCCTTCTTCAAGAGATACTACATGCATTATTAAATGTAAACACTTTATATTACTGTGTTGTATATTGGTCGTGCCTAACGTCCTTACGCATCCACCAAAAGCCCCATTAAAATCTTTCTTACTATTTTTGTCAAATTCCGGTAGTTGTGTCAATGCACCTTCTTTTATTATTCTTGCATCTGCTCCTGAGTCTACTAGTAATATGAGTTTTCCATTTTTAGCTGCCTCGCAAGGTACTTCAATGAACACATCACTTACATTAGACAATTTGAAGCAGTCCCCCTTTCTATTGTATATTTTGTTAATTCTCTTTTTATTTAATCCACTCAACTGTTGTCTGATTTTTTTATCATAACATGTTATAAAATTTTCAAACTTTTTCAACATTCCTGTAAACATATTGTTCACCTTTTGACCTATTTGCATTTCTTCCCATACACATCTTTGCCGATTAGTTTCATCTGCTACTAATTTAATCATTTTTGCCCCTATTGCTATTATCATATATATAAAGAAATGTATTAATGCAAAAATTACCATTGTCACTCCCTCACAATCAAACCACGGTGGATCAATATGTGTATCAACGGTCACTTCAGACGTCTGATTAGCAATATTTTCCTCCACCGGTTTTCTCTTATTTTTAGGAGTTTGGGTAGTTAATGTGATCACGGACCCTTCAGCCTTATGATTTACTATTTCTACCCTTTTTGACCTAATTTTGCTATTTTTAATGGGTCCTTAGCTTACTGGCCTTGGCTGGGCCCCTGGTAGTTTCCCTTGTTTTGATCATTATTCTCCCTCGCCAGATAATCCCTCTTGGCGTAGCAATCAGTTTCTACATGACCAAGTCTACGACACCAATCACATTTTAAATTATTTCTAGGGGTATTCCCATTCCTATTGTTGTTATTTTTATTATTATTATTATTGGTACGGTACGTAGTGGTATGTCCTGCTTGCAAATTGTTGTTTAAAAATTCCCTATTAACGACTGGATGGTTTTGTGTACGTCCAAACCCTTCCATA
Organism: Dryomyza anilis; assembly: GCA_951804985.1. Classification (NCBI taxonomy): domain Eukaryota; kingdom Metazoa; phylum Arthropoda; class Insecta; order Diptera; family Dryomyzidae; genus Dryomyza; species Dryomyza anilis. The sequence continues at coordinate 40,307,761 of OX638130.1, read as the reverse complement.
TTTTGAGCTTCTAATCTAATGGAAGCACACCTCCAACTAGATTCGTGCCCATATTTTTCACACTCTATACAAAACGGTGTGTTTTTCCGCGTAATACATTCGTCTCGTCTATGTCCTTTTTTCTGGCAAAAAGAGCATGTTGGTCGTATTTTTGATCCTTCTGTTTTATTTTGGGTTGATATTTTGTGATTTAGTGGGGTAGTTTGAAAATGATTGTTTTGAATACTATTCGTTGGACTGGTTACAGATCGTTGTTCGAAACTGTACACTTCCTCGGGGAATCTCGGACCCCCTTGAATTGTTATCTGGGCCTTTAATGCTTCATCTAATAAATCATTCAAGTTTTCTGCTTTGCTACTTAATAATAGAACTTTTATTGTCGGATCTTTTACACCTACCTTGAATGCTGTCAGAACTGAGTTTACTAGTTCCGTATTAAGAACATCTTGAATCTGCTATTTCATTAGCGTTTGCCCATAATCTTTCTAATCTTCTTGCAAATGTTCTCAGACTTTCACCATCCGTCTGATATGCTTTTCTAATACTATCCTGAACCGAATCTAACGTAGTCATTTTTAAATATGTATTTCTTAGAACGTCAAATAACTCCTCTAAATCATTGAACTTTCTTGTGCGGACTAGATCATAAGCGTCACCAAGAAGATGCAGTTTGACACAGCTAATGAATTCTTCTTTTTTTTCTTTTGTAATTTTTAGACTTGCTAACGCACAAGCGTCTATGAATCTATAAAGTTCAGTTTTAACGGATGGTGATTCCGATCCCATAAAAAATGGAACCACACTTCCTACGTAATTCGATACAGTATCTAACGACATTTCTAATGTTGTTTCCGGTGCTGTTATTTTATCAAATTTACCTTCAATCTGTAATGCCTCCTTATGATAGAATGATGTTTCGTGGGCTAGCTTAACTTCCGATTCTAAAAATCTGATTTTCGAGTCTAATTCGCTTACTTTATTATTTGCTTCTTCTAATGTTTCGAATTCTAGTCTGGGCTGTAGGCTCAGTGCTCGTTCAATTGATTCGTCCGAGATATCTTTATTTTTCAGCAAAGTTCTTAATTTTTCGTTTTCTTCCTCTATTCCACTAGCCTGATCTAACAACTCCAGCCGTTCTTCTACAATATCGTTTAATTTTTTATTTAATGCAGTAAATTCCCCTTTCCAATCTTCTAATTCTTTTATTTTATGAGCACTTTTATGTTCCAAGAAGTATACTAATTGTTCAAAAACTACGTCAACTCTTTCGACTTCTGAGTATTCCCGTGTGGAACTGACTTTATTTTTTATTAATTCTAAAGTTTCTTTATTGTTAACTTCCGTACTAATTTGATTCCACAATTTCTCAGTAAATCTGCCAAGTTGTCATAATATATTTCTATATGCTACTTCCAATTCCTCAAATTCGCCATATAATCATTAAAATTTTCAATTAAAATTTATAAATTTGTTTAATTTCATTCTTTCTATAATTTAATTTCACCATTTATTTACTGCTTTCACTCAAACTCACTAAAATTTATTCAATATTTAATTATACCTTCCTTTCCACATCTGTGTTTCTTCATTTATTTTTTTGTTAATGCTCCTTCAAATTCGTCCTTCAGTCATTTTTGTAGATTCTTGCAAAACCGGCTGCGCCAAAATGTGGCGGGCTCCAGGGGTCTTTTGCACTTGCCTTTATTAATGAAACCGTCAGTGACAATATTCCCTCGAAGTCCACAATTCTTTCCTAACAATTATTATTAAATAAAAACGCAAGGATATTTTAGACTTGCTTTATACTTTTATTAATTATTTTTAAGTATTTTTACAAGCTTGAGTTTAAACTGAAAACACGTCTGCACTCTAAGGCAGTGCAAATCATAATGCTTAAAATCTAAACTTAACCTCTACTCATCACCTCGGTATCGTGCGACTCACGAACCCCTTGCTTATACTTATTTCTTAAAACACAACTCATAAATGCAAGCACGCATATTCTTAAATCTACGTACTACTAAAAACCTCATGAACCCCACATCAGATATTAACTAATATTGTGAAATCATTAATTGAGAAAATTCCAATGTGCTAAATTCTTAATTGGTTCCCATGCTGGCGTTAGTCTTGACTTAAATTACAACCAATGCTTTTGTTGTTGCTTTTGAACAGACGGCACACTTGCTAGCGTGTGCCTCGGATCAAATTGCAACCAGTGCATTTTTCGTTGCTTTCAAACGGACTTAATTTTATATCCTGAAAGTATGCACTCATAAACATTATGTACTTGTTCCAGTTACGTCGTAGACGTTATGTTAAGTTAACATGCATCTGTTATTGTGCTTTTAGATTTGAACTTTATGTGCATACTGGTTATGTGCAGGCTTTCTTAAATACAACAAAAAAAAACGTTTCTGATTTACAACATACGCTTGAATTCATTTTCCGGCACATTTCAATGGCTGCTTCCATATATTTTTTCGTTAGATCCAGAAAATTCGTCAACTGCAGTGGTATGAACTTAGATATCACTGTCCATTCGTCACTATAAAATAATGCCTCAGTAGTTTTCTCAAAAAATATTCCTGTCTCGTTCATCGGCGTCTGCGTGATGTTTACTGCTTCAGCTGCTGCCAACACCAGGAGAAGCATAAGGATCTTACTCATAATGTCCCTAAAACAAAAATAATTATACATATCTATTATATATATAATTATATACACTTATGTCCTAAGTTAATCTACCTTTCCCACCTAAGCATACTACATAAAATTATTCCATACACTTACATTTTAATTTCAAATTTTTTATCTTTTTTTTTTACTTTAAAATTCAAAAACCTAACGTTTCTTTAATTATTCCATACACTTACATTTTAATTTCCACCTGGTTCAAATTTTGTATCGTTTTTTTACTTTAAAATTCAAAAACCTAACGTTTCTTTATCCAAAATTTAATCGTTTAATCTCAACTTTATATTTAATATCGATTTTTTTTTTTTAAAGTGTTCATACCTGTCTTCTATGGACAACAATTATTTAGTTGCAGTTTATTCTTTGGATATTCAACTTCAATTTTAATCATGCTCCGTAAGTAAAAATTGTATTTATTTTTATTTTTATAGATATTTATATATATATTTATTTATATATATTTTTTTGTAATATATTCTTCAGCTAATGTTTTTAACCCAACCGCGGCCCAGGCCCTATAGGAGGACAGGCGCGAGCAACTGCGCGAGGAGCAGGATGAGCTCTGGGCTGCCCGAAGGTAGCAACCTCCTGCCGTGAGGCAGCTTCCTTTAACAATTCGCGATCTAGACGCGTTACGACAACAAGGATTAGTCAACGAGCATTGAGACGAGCACAATTAGTAACTTTTATTTAAAATTTTAAATTACTCATTTCTATTAAATATTTTTTTTAATTAATTTATTTTTTTTGTTGGCTCTTTTTTTTTTTTTTAAACAGACATTCTTACAAATTTTGATGACGTCGACTTCAGTGACGACAACGCTGAGTATGTTCGAGGTAGGATGAGCGACCACCAGGCTATGGGCATCTGGAATAGCAATCAACTGAAATATTTTGAAGCATATTTGACAACGCTCATGGCGAATTGGTGGGATGAAGGCGTTGATACACGCCTGCATCGCCTCATCGAATCTTACAAGGATGATCCTACTTTTGAGGTATTTCTTTTAATCTGCCGAGAGATCGTGCGTTTAGAGAAGGAAGCGGTGATCGGGACGCTGTTCGTCCCGCGGGTCGTCATATACTTGGGTGCCTACACCCCCTAAAATATGTGAAATTTATTTGAAATTTTTCACAAAATTATATGAAAACCAAGATTAAAAGAAATAAAATACCCACATAAAAAAATAATTTACATCTATCCGTTGTTATTATTTGGAAAACAAACTGGTTATTTTCATCGTCGATTTCTACTTTTTCTTTTGTTTTAACACCAATCGCTTGTTATAAAAATTTATATAATTTTCAACGTTCTTATTTTTTTTGTATTTCTTGCTTGTATTTCTTGCTTGTTAAAAAATAAAAACAGAAAAATTTGCAAAATAACAACAGAAAATTGCAAATTCTGCATTTAGCAACCCCTTTTTTTTATACTTAATTATGCAAATATACATATATATATATATATATATATATATATATATATATATATATATATATATATATATATATATATATATATATATATATAGATTATATATATTGATTATATTTTTTTTTGTTCTTTTTGGTCGACCGCGATTTATTTGCTTTTACCTTTTGTAGAGTTTATATATAATTGTATTTAACTATCCAATCTGCCTATGCCATTGTTTCTTTAGATCATTTTTATTTCTTCCTATTAAAAGCTTTTACCCTATTATATTCCTCATAATATCATTCTATTTATTTAATGTTACATTTCACTTTAGTTTATTTATCCCTATATTATATTTCATTGATTTCACGATTTCATTACATTTTTTTACTTCTTTTTAAATCCCATATAATTCTATTTTGTTTCATTATCTTTAATTATTATTTTTCGTTTTACTTATTAATCATATTTTACCCCCTACTCCGCAACAACTTTGGTAAGCAATTATTCTTTAATATATATATATTTTTTTTTTTTTAAACCAATTCTTGCTACTTTGAACTTTCCATTTACTCCACGCCGTCTCGCGCCATCTATCCATTTATTATTATTTTTCATATTTTATTTAATGCATTAACGTATCTCATTTCATTTGTAGTGCATTAACAGCGAGCAGTGGTTCCTATCGTATGTGTCAATGCCTTTGACTGACCTATATTAATTGTAGTGACAATTCAACTTTTATTTTAGTTAATTAGTTTTATTTTATTACTATTATTTTTTTATCATTAACTGCTATTAACTTGTGATATTTTCATACTCATCTAATATACTCATCTATATAATGCATTAACGTATCTCATTTCATTTGTAGTGCATTAACAGCGAGCAGTGGTTCCTATCGTATGGGTCAATGCCTTTGACTGACCTATATTAATTGTAGTGACAATTCAACTTTTATTTTAGTTAATTAGTTTTATTTTATTATTATTATTTTTATAATTATTTTTTTTATCATTAACTGCTATAACTTGTGATATTTTCATACTCATATAATATAATTTGTTAAATTACCTTACTCCCTTATCTATTTTCTTTATTCAAACTTTGTTAGTGTATGATGTAAGTCACCTTTTGAAATTAATACATAACTATTTCCTTATGCACTAATTTATTTCATTAATATGAAATCCCTATATATTTATTTTATTTAATCCCTAAAAATCTTATTTACGCGTACATTGTTTTTTTTTTGTTGCTCTTCACCCTTATTTGCAATATTATGCTTTTAACATGATCTAAATTATGTGTTATGATAATTACGAACTGTTTGTTACGTTATTTATTTTGTTACATTTGCTTCAAAATTGTATGGTTTTAATAAATTGTTATGGAATTTTTTTCCCTTTTCCTTTGATAGAAATCATCGTCGTTACGGGATTTACTATCGAAAGTACTTCGTACGGTTCTACCCGAATGGGTAAAAATTTATTCTTTCTGTTCTGATTTTTTAACAATATTTTATCACCTACGCTAAATATTTGTGGGTGTAATGTGCTATCATAGATATGTTTAGATTTTTCTTTTGCTTTTTCTTGATTCTCTCTCACGATTTCGTGTGTGCGTTGAATTTGATATTTTAATAACTTGTATTATATACTGGTGAACATTTTCGCTTAAGATTTGTTGGCATCTCAAATTCGTACCCGTATAAAGTACGGAAAGGTGTTTGCCCCGTGGACATGTGCACTGTGTTATTGTGCACATATTGCTGAATTTAACCTTTTGCAAAACTCCTTAAATATTCTGCTAACGGTCGATGGCTTCTTTCCAAAGTAATATGTAACTTTTTAATTCCTAACAATTTACAAGTATCTGAAAACAGTTTGGAAACAAAATTGGAACCATTGTCCGTTACTAATACTTTCGGTATATTATGACGTGTAATGATTTCGTCGTATAATGCTTTTGCTACTGTATTTGCCTCCGTATCAGGTATGGCAACGCAGCACATGTATTTTGAAAAATCATCTTGAAAAATTAATATATATTTATTTCCAGATATAGTTTCCGGTAGAATACCTGCAAGATCCATGTATACTTTATCGAATGGTCGTACAGGCGTATCAGTTAAAACCATTGGCATTTTATTAAGCCTAGAACTTTTATTTACTTGGCATTTTTGACAATTCTTAACGTAATCTTTTATTTGTTTCTGCATACCTTTTCACTTAAATTGTTTTCTGATTCTAAAATATGTTTTCACTGCGCCCTGGTGACCCCCTAATGCTGAGTCATGAAAGTCTTTTATAACAGTTTTAATTTCCTCTGGGTCAGTTAATAGTAGACTTGAGTTTAATTCGTTCTTGGTGTCTGTTGTTATTTCATCCAGTACTGGCGTGCTCACTTCTTTTTTGGTTTTTGAAATTTGATTATCTAATTTATTCTGTGTGGTCCTAGACCGTGTTTGGACCGCAGTAATATCTTGTTCTGGATGTGGAATTCTACTTAAAGCATCTGCGTTCAAATTCTGTTTACCTGGTTTGTAAGATATTTCGTAATCATATTCTGATAATTTATGCCTGAAACGGGCTAACCTTGATGTCTGATCTTTGAGATTTGCAGTGCTACGTAATGGTTGATGATCTGTATAAATTTGAAAATGTCTGCCTAGAAGATAAGCTCTAAATTTTTCGTTGCTAAAAATTTCCTTTTCAATGGTGGAGTCATTTTTTCTGCTCCATTTAATGCCCTACTAGCAAATGCTATTGGTCGGTCGCTCCATACTTTGCCTTGTGACAGTACCGCACCTATTGCTTCGTTACTTGCATCCGTTGTAAGTAAAAAAGGGTTTGTAAAATCTGGATATGCGAGAATGGGTGGTGAAATTATTGATTCTTTTAGTTTAATAAATGAATTTTGACAATCGTCGGTCCAAGTTAATTTAACATCCTTTCTAAGTAACTTATTAATTGGTAAAGATAATTTTGCCATATTGTTTATAAATTTTCTGTAATAATTAATAAATCCCAAAAACGCTTGTACTTCTTTTTTATTTCTTGGTACCGGAATATTTTTCACGCATTCGACCTTTGAGGGGTCTGGCAGAGCACCTAGTTCCGTACATTTATGTCCTAAATAGACAACTTCGCGACGCAAAAACTGAAATTTTTCTGTATTTAATTTAGATTGTGCTCCCTTAATTTCTGCAATACTCTACTCAACCTAAGCTCATGTTCAGCTAAATTCTATCCGTACACCACTATATCATCAAGATAAACAAAGCAATCAATACCCTGTAAACCTGTTAATATGTGGTTCATTATTCTTTGGAAGTTAGCTGGTGCACCTGTTAAGCCAAATGGCATTCTGTTAAATTCGAAATGACCCAGTCCTGTACTAAAAGCCGTTTTTCTTTATCGCTTGCTAAATCTAATGTTGAAAAATATCTACTATGTCCTAACTGATCTAATATCTCGTCTATCGGGGAATCGGAAATACTTGTTTAACTGTTACATCATTTAGTTTACGAAAATCTATTACTAATATCCATTTCTTGCTACCTTTCTTACCGCTCTTTTTTGGTACCAGCAATAATGGTAAATTCCAAGATGAGGTACTCGGCGATATAATGCCGTCATCTAACATTTTTCCTACCTGTCTATTAATTTCTTCCCTATGTGTATGGGGTAGCTTATATTGTTTTTGATTAATTGGCGGTTGGTTCCACTGTGTAATTATTTCATGTTTAAGCGCTGACGTGTATGTTAATTCATCACCATCTAAATGAAAAACATCATTATAAGAAATACACAGATTTTGTAAAGATGTAATTTCGTCTTTATTTAAAGTCTCATCAATTTTCATTTTCTCTGATATTTTGTTAATTATTATTTGTATCCGATTCTTTATACTGATTAAAATTTGAAAATTTTGGTTTAAAAGTACTGTCTATTATAATTTCTTTCTCTGTAGCATTTAAAACTGAGACATAAACTCTATTTTTGCTGACATTCGATATGCTTTCGCCCAAATATACTCCTGGACAAATTTCTTGTTTATGTATTAATACGATCGGAATTTTTGTTTTTAAACGTAATGATACTATCTTTGCGGTTCTAGGTTCTATTTTGAATTCCTGATTTAAAAAAAATATTTTCCATATCTGTCCGTGTCCTCATAGGTAATTGTATAGTATTGTTTTTATCTTTATCATAAAATATTAAACTCTTATCTATAGCATTTATTATGGACCTATTCCATATATTATCCCGTCCTATTATAACATCTGCGGGTATTCCTTGCTCAATTGCCACTACATGCATCTTTAAACTATACTACTGTGCTGAATGTTTTTTGTCCCTAATGTCCTTACGCATCCCCCAAAGGCACCACTAAAGTCCTTCTGAGTATTTTTATCAAAACCTGGAAATCTTGTCATCGCCCCCTCCTTTACTATACTAGCATCTGCTCCCGAATCTACCAGTAATATGAGTTTTCCATTTTTAGCAGCCTCACAAGGTACTTCGATGAAAACATCACTTACATTAGGTAGTTTGAAACAATCACCCTGCCTACTGCATATTATACGATTCACTTTTTTATTAAAGCCACACATATTACATCTAATCTTCTTACTATATTCTACCACGAAATTCTAAAATTTTTTTGATATTCTTGATAATATGTTTTTTACTCTATACCCTACTTTTACTACTTCCTCTCCAAATGTTCCCTTATATTTTTCATATCCTGCTAGTTTTTTTTATTTTGTTCCCTAATGTAATCGACACAATACTTATAAAATGTATGAAATTAATTATTATTCCTGCTACTGTATTACAAACCAAACAAGGTGGCTCAACATATTGTTACGAAAATTCAGTCTACGGAAAACTGTTCTACGAGTTCGTATCGATGGATTGTGTACAAAATAAAAACGCACTTATATTTGGTTTTAACTAGTATTATTTCAACAAGTATTAATTAACTTTATTAATTTAAATAACAACTTAGAGAATAATCACTTATATCAACTGCTGAATTACTATAATTTATCTTTACAATATTCACTAACGAGACGCACTAGTTCACTATTAAATCACAACTGAAGTACAGTGCCTCAGATGCGCGGCCTTATATACATGCTGTCATGTTGTCCTTCCGTAAATCCCTCTGAATTTGTGCGCAAGTCGTATCTGGCCTTCATCTTATCACTCGCAAATTGTGTACGCTGTCTTACAAACTGATGCACTTCGTTCATTTCTTCACTTTTTCTGAAAACATAATTGTGTACAGGAATTTCAGCTGATGGACTCGCACCAAACTTTAAATCCGCAGGTAATCTTAAGTCTGTTCCAAAAACAATTTTAGATGGTGAAGCTGCTGTGGTATCATGAACCGCCGTTCGATAAGCCATGAGGAATAGTGGTATGTGTGTATCCCAATCTTTTTGTTTTTTATCAACCACTTTTCTGAGATACTCTTCCAAAGTCCGATTGAATCTCTCCACCATGATTGCGGGTGCAAAGGCGTTGTTCGTGTTTTGTGTATGTTTAGGACTTTGCATACTTCGTTATATACAGCAGACTCAAAATTTCTTCCTTGATCTGAATGCAATTCCAACGGTACTCCAAAACGGCTTACCCAGTTGTTAACTAATGCATCCGCAACTGTTGTGGCTTCTTGATTCGGCATGGTATACACTTCAGGCCACTTGCTGAAGTAGTCACTGCCGACAACCACATACTTAATCCCCGCATCACTGGTTGGAAACGGCCCGGCGACATCCATGGCAATACGCTCGAATGGTGCTCCCACGTTGTATTGATGCATCCTGCCGCGACTTCTGACTGTTGGTCTTTTTGCTGGTACACATTGCGGGCAACTGCGAATCCAATCGGCGACTGACTCTTGGCACCCAATCCAATAAAAACGTTTCTTTACCTTCTCGACCGTTTTATTAATGCCCAAATGACCACCACTAGATCCACCATGGTATACCGCTAATATCTCTATTATTTTAGACTTGGGAACAACAATCAAACTTCGAGCAGATGTGCCATCTTCATTTTCCCATACACGATATAAGCAACAATCTTACAGCTTTAAGCTCTGCCACTGTGCCCAGTAAGCTTTAGTTATGGCACTGTCGCCAGCTATATCTTCCCATGATGGTTTTCTTTGCTGTTCCTTGAACATCATGATTTTTGTGAGGTCGGGATCACTCTTTTGATCAATTTGAATTTATTCCGGAGTCCATTTTTCATCGGGCAAAACATTTAGCAAACGAATGTCAATTATGTTTTATTTTTCTTCCGCTCTTGAACAATGTCTGCATTCTAGTTTACATGGGCTTCGTGACAGAGCATCTGCATTTCCATGGTTTCCTCCTTTACGATGTTCGATTGAGAAATCGTGGCTCTGCAATCGCTGTATCCAACACGCAATTTGGCCTTCCGGATCTTTGAACTGAAGTAACCATCGTAGTGCTGCGTGATCGGTTCTCAAGTGAAACTGTTGTCCGTACAGGTATTTGTGGAAATTTTTCACACTTTCGATTACAGCAAGAAGCTCCCTCCTGATGACACAGTAATTTCGCTCGGGCTTAGACAATGTTTTACTGTAGTATGCGATCACTCTTTCTTGCCCATTGATCACTTGAGAGAGAACTCCGCCTATTCCGTAACCACTTGCATCCGTATCAAGTATAAATTTCTCACCTGGAATTGGATACTCAAGAATTGGTGCCGAGCACAGTAGATCTTTTAATTTCACAAATGCCCTTTCTTGATCATCGCTCCATTGAAATGCGCGGTTCTTTCTGTCAACTCATGAAGACTGCTAGCAACATTGGCAAAACCTAGAACAAATCGCCTGTAGTATGTACATAGCCCCAAGAAACTTCGTAAGTCATGTAGATTTTTCGGTCTGGGCCACCTTTACTGCAACTATTTTATCTTCATCGGTATGCACTCCTTCCGTGGTAACTCAATGACCCAGATACTTGACTTCTTTCTTGAAAAGTGAGCATTTCTTTGGGCTAAGTTGTAGACCCGCATTTTTCAATCGAAGGAATACTTCCTCTAGATTTCTTAGATGTTCGTTGAAATCCTTGCCCATAACAATGATGTCATCAAGGTACACTAGGCATGTTTTCCAGTGTAAACCTTTTAATACGTGCTCCATTCACCGCTCGAATGTTGCTGGGGCATTGCTTAGTCCAAATGGCATTACCAAAAATTGCCATAGTCCATCTCCAGTACTGAATGCGGCCTTCTCTCGATCTTTTTTATCGATATCTAATTGCCAGTAACTGGGGACTATGGGGGCGATTATCACAAGGCAACGTGTCTGAGTGCTTCAACATGGCGAAGCCAGCGCAATCCTTGTCGGTGTCGTCTCAAGTCAACTCACTAGTACCAGAATTGGCAAATTGTCAAATGGTGACACCTCCACTTCGATGGAAGTCCTCCTCGTGGAAGTCCCTGGAAACGGCTAAAGTGAGTGGCGAGCATCTCCCTCAGAGTGAGGGTTCGTGCGTTGGGTTTGGGTCCCACCACGGAAAAAACCTATGCGCCCAATGAAAACAAAAAAGAAGCCTCGGATAACGACCGATTATAACGATGACGACCCACGCAAACGTTTTAAGGACCATGATTTACGGATATGCATCTGGAATGTCCGGACCCTTTATAGGGAAGGTGCCTCTATCCAGCTGGCAGATGTCCTCGAAAAATATAAGGCTGACATCACCGCTATCCAGGATATGCGATGGACGGGACAGGGCTGTTGGAAACAAGCGTCCTGTGATATCTACTACAGCTGCCATGCGGAGAGACACGAATTTGGATGTGGATTTGTGGTCGGCAAGAGACTCCGCCACCTTGTCTCTAGGTTCACGCCCGTGGACGAAAGGCTGGCAACAATCCGCATCAAGGCTAAATATTTCCATATCAGCATAATTTGTGCACACGCTCCGACGAACGAGAAAGATGACGAGACAAAAGAGCGCTTCTACGAGCGCCTAGACAACGCATACGAGCGCTGCCCCCGCCACGATATCAAAATCGTGCTAGGCGATTTTAACGCCAAGGTGGGCAGAGAAGCCCACCTTGGAAAATTTAGCCTCCATGCCAACACTTCCGATAACGGAACGAGGCTAATCGACTTCGCCGCAGCACGAAACATGGTAGTTAGTAGCACTAGATTCGAACATTTCGATATCCACAAAGCCACATGGTTGTCGCCCGATCAAAAAACTCGAAATCAAATTGATGACGTTGTGATTGACGGAAGGCACGCTTCGAGCGTGATGAAAGGACGCATTATCCGAGGTGCCAATATGGACTCGGATGATTACCTTGTAGCAGCCAAGGTCCGCACACGCTTAAGCGCTGCGAAGAACGTACGGAACCAAACGCAGAGAAAGCTAGACGTCGGAAAGCTGCAATCACAACAGACAACGCAAGCCTTTTCCACTCGACTCTCACACCTGCTTAGACAAAGCACTCCTCCTCTCGATGATATAAGCGCGCAGTGGAATCATATCTCCTGCTCTATGCGTACGGCTGCCGAAGAGGTGCTTGGATTCCAACGCCCCCTGAGGAATCAGTGGTATGACCAAGAGTGTCGCGCGGCCACTGCAGAGAAAGACGCTGCGTACAAATCCACCCTGCAGTCAGTAGCTACGCGAGCTGCGAAGGAGCGATACAAAGAGAAGAGGAGGGAAGAGAGACGTCTTTTCAGGCGTAAAAAAAGCGAGGCAGAAAGACGTGAGTGTGAGGAGATTGAGATGCATGGGGACAGGAATGAGGCTCGAAAATTCTTCGAGAAAATAAGACGCCTAGCCGGAGGTTTAAAATCCGGAGCCTCTTCCTGTAAAGATGAGAACGGAAATCTAGTGACAGATATCCAGAGCACACTGAAAATATGGAGGGATCACTTCTCTAAACTGCTGACCGGTGATCATGACCTCAATTCCACCGATAGAGAAGCAAACCCGGCAACCCCAGTACTTGATGACGACGTTGAGATTCCGCCACCCGACCATGACGAGGTCAGAACAGCCATTGCTCGGCTGAAAAACAACAAAGCCGCAGGTGCTGATGGCCTGCCTGCTGAATTGTTTAAGACCGGAGGCGAAGAGCTAATAGAGAGCATGCACGAGCTCGTAAGCAGAATATGGTCGGATGAAAGCATGCCAAGTGACTGGAACCTCAGTGTACTCTGCCCAATCCTTAAGAAAGGGGATCCCACTATCTGCGCCAACTACCGTGGGATCAGCCTACTCAATATCGCATACAAGGTTCTATCGAGCGTATTATGTGAAAGACTGAAGCCCATCGTCAACAGACTGATTGGACCTTATCAGTGCGGCTTCAGACCTGGAAAGTCCACCATAGACCAGATTTTCACATTGCGCCTAATCCAGGAAAAGACCCTAGAAAAACAGATCGACACCTACCACCTATTAGTCGACTATAAAGCCGCCCTCGACACTCCGATAAGGGAACGATTATACGCCGCAATGTCTGAGTTCGGTATACCTGCGAAACTTATAAGGCTTTTCATGATGACCCTGAGCAACACACGTTGCTCAGTGAGAATAGGAAAAGACCTCTCCGAGCCATTTCATACCGAACGAGGTTTCAGGCAGGGTGACTCCCTAACGTGCGACTTTTTTTAACTTATTGATGGAGAAAATAGTTCGAGCTGCCGAACTCCGTCAAAGCGGCACTATCCTCAACAAAAGTGTCATGCTGCTCGCATATGCCGACGATATTGATATCATTGGCAGGAGCACACGAGCAGTCAGCGCAGCATTCTCCAGATTGGAGAAAGAGTCGCGTCGAATGGGTCTAGCGGTGAACGAGGACAAGACGAAGTTCCTTGTGTCAACAAGCAAAAAAGAGTCCGTGCGTCTTGGACAAAAAGCTGATTTTGACACCCACAAGTTCGACATTGTGAAGGACTTCGTCTATCTGGGATCCAGCGTAAACAGCAACAACGACGTCAGCCTGGAGATCAAACGGAGAATAACTCTTGCCAACAGGTGCTACTTTGGGCTCAGTAGGCAATTGAGAAGCAGAGCCCTCTCTCGCCGGACAAAAATAACGCTCTACAAGTCACTCATCATGCCCGTCCTACTTTATGGTGCAGAAACATGGACGCTGGCCACCACCGATGAGAGAGTACTGGGAGCGTTCGAGAGAAAGATTCTCCGTAAAATCTTTGGCCCTATCTGCTTTGCTAACGAGTATCGAATCAGGATGAACCACGAGCTGTATGAGTTATTCGACGACATTGACATAGTCAAGCGCATCAAGATCCAGCGGCTTCGCTGGCTAGGTCATGTCGAACGAATGGATGAAAACACTCCAGCCAAGAAGGTGCTTGAATCGAAACTCGAAGGTGGACAGCGTAGAAGAGGGCGTCCAAATCTGCGTTGGAAAGACCAAGTTGAGGACAACCTGGCAACGCTTGGTATTTCTAACTGGCGTCAGCGCGCGCAAAGCAGATCCGACTGGCGCGGCTTCATCTCAGCGGCCAAAACCGATCCACGGTTGTAAGGGCCATTTAAGTAAGTAAGTAAGTAATTGCCAGTAACGGCTTTGCAAGTCCAACGTTGAAAACCACTTAGCATTAGATAGTGTATCCAAGGTGTCATCGATTCTGGGCAGTGGATAACTATCTTTCTTGGTGACATCATTAAGTTTTCGGTAATCAACGCAGAACCGAGTACTACCGTCCTTCTTTTTCACCAATACTACTGGTGAACTCCATGGACTCTCAGATGGTTCCACCACGCCATTTGTGTGCATTTCTTCAACCAAATGTGATACTTCGTCTCTTTTTGCAAGTGGTACCCTTCTTGGTGCTTGACGAATTGGATTAGAATCACCTGTGTCTATTCGATGTTTTACAATGGCAGTTCTGCCGTCCTTTTGGCCCTTTTCAGCAAATATACACCGATATTTGTCAATTAGCTGTTGCACTTGACTCTTTTCTTTGGCAGCCAAATCCTTCGTCCACTCATTTATAAACTTGTGAGTAGATTGTTTGTTTATTTGCGATGTGACATAGTCCTTTGATGTATTTGACTCGCAATTTATAATCGCCGACGCCTCTTGACACTGGCCTACCACTGTTCTCTTTTTTATTAATTTTGACGAGTTTTCCAAATTGAGAACTCTTATAGGTACAATTCTGCCTTTCCCCGCATCAACAAGTTTTCTTCCTACTACTATGTTCCTTTTATACAGCTCTTTGTTTGCTTCAATAACCCACAACCTGCTTATCCCACAATCTCCATTTAATTTCGCCCAAACAATTGCTTCTGAATTAGGTGGTATTTTTCCATTTTTATAAGCAATAACTTGTTTCATTTTCGGGCTCTGGTCACAATCAATATTTAGTTGGATCTCCGTGTTGGCATAATTCAAAATTTTTCTTGTTAAATCAAGTGTGAAACCGTTCTTTATCATGAAGTCCATGCCAAGTATTATTTCGTCTACTATTTCTGCCACAATAAAATCATGCTTAACTGTCGTAGTACCAATCGTTATTTTCTTGGTAATCTTTCCTCTGATAGGGGCCTCTTCGCCTGTAGCTGTTTGTAATCTTATTTCTACAAGCGGCTGTACTTTATCCTTAACAAGGTTACTTCTTATTATTGAGTGTGATGCTCCCGTATCCATTGTTACCATATATGCTGTACAATCAATGAGTCCTTCGACAGTTAAGCTATTTGGCTTTCGAGCAATTTGTGAAATGGAGATTCTGGGGCAATCTGTTATGGGAGTCAGATCGTGCCCCGCAGAACTGACTCGTTTTAGTTTAAAGATTGATTAAAATTTACGTTATTTTGGACATGATCCTGGGTTTCTTCATGTCGGGGTTCATTTGCAAATGGATTCATTGAGCGCTTGCGTTTTTTGCGACAATCACGTGCCATATGCCCATATGTATCACAGTTGTAGCATTTACCTTTAAATTGGGTGTCTCGGTTGGCAACAGTGTAATCTGGTTTAGCTCCATTTTTTAACGCTTGGCAAATTACCTGAAGTAGGTCTTCATTCTCCACATCTAGTTTACGGACCTTTCTCGCTGGGCGGCACAACGTAGTTGCTGTCTCCTGTCACTTTCGGCATTTTCACTGTGGCACGTCTTGTTTCCGGATCACGTATGCCGTCAACGAAGGCTTCGATCTTGCACTTTTCTATGAAATCACTCGTTGAATCTGCATACGACAAATGCGCAAGCCTCTCGACGTCCGCTGCATACGCCTGCAATGTTTCACCATTTCTTTGCATTCAGCACTTTAGTTCCATTCTGTAGATTTGCTTCATGTGATCACTGCCGTATTTTCGTTGCAGTGCAGACATAACCGCTAAATAACTGTTTAGATCACTTTCTGGAATAGTCTGCAATACTTCGGCTGCGCCTCCTTTTAGCGCCACGATAAGTGCGGCTACGCTGTCCTCATTGTTCCATCGATTACAAACAGCCGTGGTCTCAAATTGCAGCTTGAAAATGTTGAATGCTGTGGTTCCATCATACATCGGCGATTTCAACCTCGTACCACTGCCAACATGCAGTGATGGACCACTTAGCTGTAGTAAATTTACATTTCCTTGTATTTTCTGTAGTTTTTTTTCGAAACCATTTTCCAATTTTTGATATTTCTCATCAGCGTTATTTTCTAACCTTTGAAATTTGTCATCAATACTCACTTCCATGTCATTTACATGTTCCTCAAGTTCGTTCACTTTTGCATGGAGTGTATTAGAAACTTCCAGAAGCTGCTTAGAATGTTTCTGCATCTGATGCTCAATTTTTACTTGATGTTGGTTTGAATTCTCTAGAAGTTTCTGTTCCATTTTGTTGGAATTTTCTTGTAGTTCTGTTTTAAGTTGATTTGAATTTTCTTGAAGTTTCTCTTCCATACTTGTCGAATTTTCTTGGAGCTGCTTTGAATTTTCTAGAAGCTGTTGTTGTATTGCTCCGAGCAACTGGCTCATATCAAAACTTTGGGATTGTACTTTTTGCTCCGTGTCCACACTTTTTGATGACACTGTTGCAGCTTCCAGTTCAAACTCGTGCTCTGCGAGGTCATTGCCTTGGTTCTCTAATTCTTCCATTAGACGCTTTTGTAGCTCTACTTTCGTACCAACAGTTGGAAGATTATGAATCGCCAGCTCCTTATTTAGCTGGTCGACTTTTAGTTGTTCGAATTTTACCATTTTGTATCACAATCCCACTTCTGACACCAATGTTACGAAAATTCAGTCTACGGAAAACTGTTCTACGAGTTCGTATCGCTGGATTGTGTACAAAATAAAAACGCACTTATATTTGGTTTTAACTAGTATTATTTCAACTAGTATTAATTAACTTTATTAATTTAAATAACAACTTAAGGAATAATCACTTATATCAACTGCTGAATTACTACAATTTATCTTTACAATGTTCACTCACGAGACGCACTAGTTCACTATTAAATCACAACTGAAGTACAGTGCCTCAGATGCGCGGCCTTATATACTGCAGGCATCAGTTCGACACGTTTCGACAAGCTTCGACTTTCTCGAGAACCTTCTACTCGTTTCGTGAATGACGCATGCTATTGGCATCTCATTCGCACTCATGTGTTTTAATGTGCTGATCTTCCATCTCTTTCTCGCACATTGTATAGTGCGCTGAATGATCTTCCGTCTCTTTCTAACACATTGCTTAGTGCGCTGAATTGTCTTGCGTCTCATTTATTATTGTTGAATGCTTGCACAGTGGAGCAAATTACCTCTTTTCGTAACAATATGTATCAACTGTCAGTCCCGACGTTGGATGAACAATATGTTCGTTCATTTTTTCTCCCTTCTCCTTACCGACCAAACACGGTGGCTCAACATATGTATTAACGGTCACTCCCGGCGTTTGATGAACAATATTTTCGCCCATTTTTTTCCCCTTCTCATTACAGACCAAACACGGTGGCTCAACATATGTATCAACGGTCACTCCCGACGTTTGATGAACAATATTTTCGCTCACGGTTTTTTGGCTGTCATTCGCAACTTTGGTAGCAAATGTGATCACAGGCTCCCTTTGCGTATGATCCACTATTTCTACCTTTGACCTAACATTACTAATGTTAACGTGACCCCAGCTTACTGGCCTTGACTGGGCCCCTGGTAGTTTCTCTTATTGTGATTGTTACTACAGTTTGGCATAAAATTTTGCATAGCGTGGCAATCCGCTATCATTATTTCTAAAAGGATTATTATTCCCATTATTTTCATTACCATAATTAGTATTATTATTATTAGTATTCTTATTATCATTATTACTGTTATTTCCATGATTGGAAAAACCTCCACTACCCCCTTGATATGGCTGATTTGGTTTTTGTTGACTTTGATATTCGTTGTTCGGAAATCCTTGGTATTGTTGATTATGATTTTGCGGCTGTTCGTAACCGTTATTTAGAAGTCCTTTGTATTGCTGATTTTGTTGTTGCGGCTGTTGGTCACCGTTATTTAGAAGTCCTTTGTATTGCTGATTTTGTTGTTGCTCCTGGCACCCATCCAATCTATTTAATCCGCATCGCCAACTCGATTCATGTCCGTACTCCACGCATTCTCTGCAAAATGGTGTATTTTTGTGGATATAACAGTCATCCCCTGTGTGTCCTGGTCTAGTGCAAAAAGAACAGACTGGCCCTTTTTTCATGGCACCCCCCATTATTTCTATTTTTTTGATTTTTACCCCTATCTTGTCTTAAAATTCTAATATCATGATCTTGATTATTTTTACTAAACGAAGTTCCATTAGGTATTTTTCCAAACTATACAGTTACTCCGGTAGTTTAGGCCCCTCTGTATTGTAGCCTCTGCCCTTAACGCTTCATCTTATAAATCATTTAAATTATCCGCCCTGCTACTCAACAGTTGTATCTTTACAGTCGGGTCACTCACACCTACTTTAAATGCTGTCAGCACTGAATTTAATAGCTCTGTGTTAAAAACGTCCGTTGGCAGGTTCTTCTTTTTGTACATTGTATCGGCTATGTCGTTTGCGTTTGACTGCAATACTTCTAATCGCCTTGCAAATGCCCTCAAACTTTCCCCTCCACCTTGATATGCTTGTCTTACGTTGTATTTTACGGAATATAATGTAGCTACCTTTAAATATGTGTTTTTAATCAATTCAAATAATGATTCTAAATCATCGATTTTCTTAGTCCTCACTAATTCATATGCATCTCCATCAAGACGCAGTTTAACGCATATCTTGAATTCTTCTTGATTTTCTTCACTTATTTTAAGGTTCGCTGCCTTACAACCGTCTATAAATCTAAGAAGCTCCGTTTTTAGGAACGGTGAATCTTCGCCCTTGAACACCGGGAAATATCGTCTGTAGGCATTTCAATTATTGTTCTATCTGTTGTTATGTTTTCAAAATTTTCTTCTATTCTTAAAGCTTCTTTATGGTATAACGAAGTTTTTTGTACTAATTTTACCTCCGCCTCTAAAAATCTGATCTTTGAGTCTAATTCTCTTACTTTATTATTTGCCTCTTCGACTGATTCAAATTCTAATCTATGTTGTTCATGCAGTACTCTAGCTACTGATTCATCAGAATTTTTTTTTTCTTTTAACAAAGCTCTTAATTTCTCGTTTTTATTTTTGAATGTTCTAACTATTTTAAATTTTACTTTATTTTTAACTGAATGTAAATTTTATTTTATTTTTATTTAAATGTACCATTAAAATATTATTATGAATGTTCCGAGTATTTCAAATTTTATTTAATTTTTATTTAAATTTAAATTTATTCAAAAAAAATGAATTATGAAAAATGAATATTATTTTGAGTGATAAAAAAAAATGTTTCTAAATTCGGTCTATTTCTACTACAACTTTTATAATTTTCAGAAATACTCACTTAAAATTCCTTTGTAACTTCCTTTTCTGAAAAAAAAATGTCTCTTCCTTCCTTCTTTTCATTCTTTCTGGTTCTTGGTAACCGGCTGCGCCAAATGTTAGTATCTCCAACGATGAATTATACTTTTTTTTTTTTAATGTGGGATAAAAAATAGAGCCACAGCACTCAGACAGGGTTATATCCATTGTGCTGTGACCCAGTTCCCTGGTTTTTAATGATACTTCTTAGATTCATTATTGAATCTAAGAAGGCTATTGTGTGATAGAGAGTGAAGCTGATCCTCTCTCATCACGTCTGTGCCAAAGATCTGCCTTCTAATTCTAGAAAATGCTGGACAATCACAGAGATAGTGCTCTGTGGTGCCAGTTTCTTCGTAGCAGGCAGAACATAAGGCGCTTTCGGCCAGGCCGATTGCGTTCATGTGTTTTTCACATGCGTTGTGTCCCGTTAGAAGTCCCGTCAGTTTTCTGCACTCCTTTCTACTTAAGGAAAGTAGAAACGAGGCCGATCTTTTGGTTATCGTCGGTGTCATGAGCTTGGAGAATCTGCATTTCGTCTCATTCAGCCATCTGCTCTTGTGTGCGGAGGCGACCCAAGAGCTGATGACGAATTTTCCCGTAGATGCAGGTAGTCCAAGCACAGGTTCTGGTCCAAATGGATTATCCTCAGATCCAGCACGTGCTAGTTCGTCAGATGTTTCATTGCCCGAAACTCCTTTATGGCCCGGCACCCAAATCAGTTTCAGTGTAATGTATTTACCAACACAATTGAGACGTGATCTGCATTGACGTACAATTTTGGATGTGATGACCTGGTTGTTCAAAGCCATAAGAGCAGCCTGACTATCGCTGCAAACTGATATAGCCCTGTTCTGCCATCTATTATCCGCAATGTAGTCCATAGCCATAAGTATAGCATAGACTTCGGCTTGAAATACCGAGGCATTGTCGCCTAAGGCGAAGTGAAGTCTGCGGTCATCCGGTTCCACAAACACTCCAGCACCAGATCCCTGATCGGTTCTGGAGCCGTCTGTGAAAATGCGGTGTGACCCTCTACCTGGCTCACAGTCAGGCGTTAGCCAGTCTTGAATGTCAGGTTGGCAGACCTCAAAATTTCGTCTTGGTAATATTTCTGTTATCATTGCATCAGAGGGCATCTCCAGTAGACAGGTGTCTAATGGAGTGTCAAGTGCAATGTCAGAAATATTCCAGGGAACATTAAACCAGAAACCACCTCGTTTTAGTCTCCAGCAGCCTTTCATGGCTTCGCCTCTGATGAAGATGTCAAGTGGTGGTAGGTTTAAGATTGCATTCAGTGCTGGACCAGGTGTAGTGGGAAAGGCACCCAGACACACGGTTCTCTGAATCTTGACAAGACTAGTTGTCACGCATTTTCGCGACAGCTTGTTCCACCAGACTACCGATGCATATGATATCATCGGTCTTATCATTGCCGTGTAAATCCATAAGGTTTTGCTCGGCGATAGTCCCCATGTCTTCCCAAAAATTCCTCTGCATTGCCAGAAGGCATTCAATGCTCGCGAAATTCTGTTTTCAACATGTTTTGTCCAAAGTAGTTTACTATCTAGAGTTAAGCCCAGATATTTTACTTCGTTAGACAGAGGAATAGTGACACCCTTAAGTACTGGTAGAGATAATCCTGTCATTATTCTTTTCCTAGTGAAGAGAACAATCCCTGTTTTGTGAGGGTTGACGGAAAGTCCGTTTGCAGTACACCAGCTGTCAATTCGGTTCAATGAGTTTTGTGTTTTAACACAGACCTCATTGAGGGAAAAGCCTGTGGCAAGAATGACAACATCATCTGCATAGGCCTGGGAATAGACACCTGGTCCATCGAGATCGTTGACTAGAGAGTCAACCAGCATACACCAGAGCAGGGGGGAGAGAACGCCTCCTTGAGGACATCCTCTATTCACCCCTGCCATAATATATTGACCGCACTCCGCCTCAGAAGTGATGGTCCTAAACATTAGCATTGACCGTAGCCATTTGACCAATGTTTCATCTATTCCATGCCTTCTAGCTGCGTCACACATTCCATCAAAGTCGCATTATCAAAAGCACCCTCGATGTCAACAAATATGCCCATCACGTACATCTTCCTCTGAAAAGCATGCTCGATCCGGCCAACCAGATGTTGCAATGCTGTTTCACAGGATTTTCCACGTTGGTAGGCATGTTGTCTTGATGATAGTGGGTACCTTGACAGCGATGTTTTTCTGATGTGCAGCTCAACTAGTCTTTCTAGACACTTTAGTATGAAGGACATCATACTAATGGGTCTGAAGCTCTTGGCTATGGAATAGTCTTCTCTTCCAACTTTAGGAATGAAGGCTACTTTAACTAAACGCCAGGATGTCGGAATGTATGCCCATGCGAGACTTGCTCTAAAGATCTTCTTTAGGCATGGTAGCAATTGGGTTATACCTTCCTGTAGCATGACTGGGTAGATGCCATCCGGACCAGGTGACTTGAAGCCATCAAAAGAGGCCACTGCGTATTGGATAGCTTCATCGTACACAACCAATCTGGCAACCTGCCAGTCATGTTTTGTCACATTAGAGTTGTTATTGCAGTCCCCAGTGCTGGGATTACAAAGTGGCCCTATGTGGATTTGATTTCCCGGAAAGTGAGTCTCAACTAGGACACTGAGTGCCTGTCTTAGACTCAGTATACGAGCCAATAGGTCTCCGCAGTGAGTCCAGTCGAGCAGTTCGGTCTCTTTTAAGAAACTTGACCAGTCTCACTTGCTAGTCTCACTGCAGGATTCGATGCTACTGCAGAAGTCTTTATAGGAAATACTTTTCGATTTACGAATTCTTTTCTTATACTCTTTCTGCTTAGCTCGATAAAGAAACCAGTCAGAGTCTAAGTTGCTCCTTAGGGCCCTATTTAGAAGCTTTCTGGAATCCTTGCGCAAGGTTTCAAGACAAGCGTTCCACCAAGGAACGGGAGGTCTAGATAACGTTTTCGTTACGGACATGTTCGTACAAAACATCGTTCATAACTTGAACGGACATCTCAGTACTTTCTTTGGTACGAATTCTGACAGGAATATTGAGGGAATTCTCAAGTTCATGTCTGAAGCGTGCCCAGTTCGTTTTTCTAGGGTTTCTTACCGTCATAGAGGGCAACACCTCTCGGTCAGTATGAAACTCGATATACCTGTGGTCCGATAAAGAATCTTCTTTAAGAACCTTCCAGTTAAATATTGACTCTCTCAGTATACAGTTAGACAAAGTAAGGTCAATCACTTCCTGTCTTCTAGCAGTCACAAACGTGGGTTTATTACCAGTGTTGTGAATGTTCAGATTGGAGGTCATGATGAAGTCAAGGTGTCTGGTACCTCGTGCGTTGCATTTACTGCTGCCCCACACAGTGTGTTGAGCATTAGCCTCACAGCAAAGAATAAGGCCGGTCTCCTTAAGATCACAGTACTCTATGAGCTCAACAATTGCCTTTGGCGGAGGAGGCAGTAGTGAGTCATAGGGGAAGTAGCCTGAGGCGACAATCAGATGTTTCTATCCACTAACGCTTTCATAGCTCACTTTGGCTGCCACCAGGTCTTGCCAACAGAATTGGGTTAACTTGGTGACAGCAAAGTGTTTCGATACTATAAGACAGCTTCTAGGCCTTGCGGCTTGCTCATCGTATAGTATGGTTTCACCACGTAGTTCACTAAGACCACAGATGCGTTTGTTATACACCCATGGTTCTTGAATAGCTGTGATGTGAGGTAATGTATTCAACATGGAGAACCGCTTACCTAGTAAAGCGGTAGCAGCTTTAGAATGTTGCAGATTTATCTGAGTAAATATCATGACAGGATAATTAACTCGTTTCTCATCATATGCCTATTCATTTGGCATTGATTCGGAATTTGATCCGTCCAAAGAATAAGTTTAGATGTCGTTCTTAGATAGCATGACATCTAACGACTTCTGGTCTAAGCCAACAACCAGGGTTGAGCCCTCCTTGTCCTCCGGACCTCGCTCTGGTTTATGGCTATAGATTTTCCATCCGTTCGTTTCGATGCCCTGGTTCTGAGCACGTAGGCAGGCAAACACTTCCGCTGTTTTCCTGATAGGACCAGGTATCCAGCATATTGCTCGCCTGCGTTTGGGTTCGTCTCCGCTGAAAACAGCGAAGCGCGATTTGCCCAAGGGGGGGGGGATTTTAGCAACGGCTGTGGCAATCCAATCGAAATTGGCTTGAGACGAGCATAGCACCTTTATGATGCCATCCCTCGTCTCATAGCCTTTTGCGTTTGCACTGACACCGCCGGTGCTGACTAGCCGCCAAAGATGATCGGTGCAGTGTTTTACTTCTGCATCATTCATCTTTTGCTCCTTCCCCAATTTGCCAATAATCGCAACCGGAAGAGCTTTGCGAGCAGCATCACGATATGATACTGCTAGCCTACCTCTGCCAGTGGATGTTGAAGGCAGTTCATCCGCAGCCGATCCGGAACATGAAGCACCAGTGCTCTTGCTTGTGGAAGCAATATCACTGGAAACTGTCGAGTTCTGGGAGTTACGCGGTTTCGCAGTAGCTGTGAAGGTTTTAAACTTCTTGCCATTGCGCTTCTCAGGTGCATTGGCAGCCACAACAGCAGCAGCGGATGGTCCGGCTTCAGTCGCAGTAACCTCCACCGATCTATCGCGTTTTGCTGTAGTAGCTGGGGAAGAGAAAGCTCCAGCATCGCCTTTAGCCTTTTCAGCCTCTTTGCGATCTTTCGCTTTATTCTTCCTTCTCCTACTCACCTGGGCATCGGACAACCTGACCTCTGTATTCAGAGATCCGGGTCCGGTCTCCAATGGAAGTTTAGCTTCCAGTTGGGCGTCGGTCTCTCTAGGATTAGATGCTGGTAAGACACCACTTTCCTTCGATCGACCCATGTTTCCAAATACGTGACAGAAAGGAGCCCTGAGAGGAAACAACACTGTCGAGCAGCCATACAGTGGAGGATTAGTCGTAGGCATAGCCGAACCGACACTTTCCTCTACTTGTATGGGAACCGCTGCGTTGTCGTTATCCTCCTCTTGATTCCTAGCTGTCTCATAAATTTGGGAGATGGAGGGGCACGATAAACCCCTGCTACAGGAGCAGAGAGGTTCATCATACCAGGGTTGGTTGCGTGGATTGGGGCCTCCAGAATCCTTGCCTCAGCCGCCGAAGCGGGTGGATTGCCACTTTTGTGGGTACCACCTGGAGTAGTAAAATCTTTATGTTGACCCATCGCGGTGGTATAGGGGTTTCTTTAGAGTCTGCCACCCCACCAATAAAAAAGACTATGGTAGTATTTAGTTCATTACTCATCACAAGCCTGTCTGACAAGGGTGACCCTACCAGAAACTTAAAAAAAAAAGTTTCCGTCAGCTTAGCCTTATTGAGTCATTGTAACTTAAGCCCCCACACCACGTCAAGGTAACCACCACGTGGGGAACCACCACGTGGGGGACCACCACGTGGGGGTGAATTATACTTATTCCTACTTTAGTGCTTTAATTATTTTCCAATAAATAATTTTATATTTGAATTCTTTTAATTTAAACTTAGACTTTATTACAACACTTTTCAGCTGAATATTTTTGGCTTCTTATACCTCTAAACTCTATTTCACAACTTACTTAAAATTTAACTTAACTATTTTAAGAAGGCATGTTTCAAATCTACATGTTCCGGCAGAGTGCGCAAATTCCACTCACTATTTGCTTCCGTAAGGGAAAAGGCCCTTAGCCAATCATGCTGCTGGTTTAACCCAGCTTCGCTCATACTGTTGCTAGTTCATTGGCTTGCTTGACTATGACACATATGTCCTACGTTGCACTTTACTACAACGTAACGATAACTGCATGAAGTAGTCATCGCGTAAGTATGTCACGATACGTTTATAATATCAACGTATAGTGACTTACCAAAACACACTATGTTGACTTACAACACATGTTATTATGAATTGTTATGCCAAACGCAAATATGATGCATGGAACAATAATAGCAGTCCACAGGGAAACTACCAGGTGCCCAGTCAAGCCCATAAACTGGGGACCCTTAGCAAATATGGTAGTAAGGCCAGTAGTTGTAGCAGTTCCAAACAGGACACTGCAACAAAATAAAACACCGAATATTTTTAACGCAGAAAATGAAGAACAAAAAGTAAAAATACATATTAATGAAGATAGAAATCTTCCAACAAAAACATATAAAAAACTGAATAATAATAATAATACACAACTTGACGCGAATAATGAACAGAATATAGGAACTAGGGAAATTAAAAATAAACAAATTATAAAGAAAGCAAATAAAGTAAAGAAAGTAAAAGCAATTGAATAGGAAGTTAAAAATATTAAAATCAAGAATAATAAAATCAAAAGTAAATCAAATAAAAAGAAAGTAGTAATTAACTACCCTAAAAATTTGGGAATTGTAGATCAAACGTCTGAAAAGACTGTGGATACATTCCGTATAGGGGCGAGTATAATTTGAAATGAAGTAATTTCAATATTCTCTTGGTCATTTCGAATTTAACAGAATGCCATTCGGTTTAACGGGGGCACCTGCCACTTTTCAAAGGATAATGAACCACATACTAACAGGTTTACAGGGTATTGACTGTTTCGTTTATTTAGATGACATAGTGGTTTATGGAAATAATTTATCAGAACACGAGCATAGGCTATGCAAGGTTTTGCAAAAGCTGAGAGAACATAATTTAAAATGAAATACAGAGAAATGTCAATTTTTGCGACGCGAGGTTATATATTTAGGACATGAATTCATTACAAACCGGGAAAAAGTAATTTAAACGCGGATGCGCTTAGCCGCATACCGAATAATACTGGAAAAGTAGTTGTAGTACAAACCCGTTCGAAAACCATGAAAAGAGACAAGGAAGACGATAAGAAATAGTAAGAATGCGATCCTGACGATTCGATAACAAAGGAAAATGACAATGTAATAATTCTAACTGAACCTCGGGATTTTCACGATTCACCGTTAGGTGGTCACCAAGGTGGCGTAAAAACATTTTTAAGAATTCGGCAACAGTACCAATGGAAGGGTATGCAGAAGCAAATAAAGGATTATGTGAAAAATTTTTCAAAATGCCATGTAAACAAAAGTTCAAGGCTGACGAAGATGCCAATGGTTCTAACTGATACGCCAGTCAGATCCTTTAACAAAGTGTACATGGACCTGGTGGGTATTTTGCCTGAAACCATTTCAGGAAATAAATACATCTTAACGTTACAGGACGATTTTTCTATATTTATGTGCTGTGTGGCTATGTTGTGAATTAGCGCATACATTTTTCTTTTCTTTATGGTTCTTCACTATCATTCAGTTTTGGATGTTGCTGTACATATGTTGAGCGCATCATGTTTTTATATCATGTTGTACTCATGTTGTACAGCAACATTGTCATACCATTGTCCCAACGCTTCACGTTGGCAACAATGATAATAATTTGGCAAAGCAGTAAGCATTGCCTAGAACACACCTCTTTCAGGTTAGCTTGCACAGTTAACAGAAGCTGGCAATAATTTGGTAAAGCGCTAAAGCTTTACTTAGACCACAGCTCTTTTAAGAGGCTTGCAATACAATTTTCCATTGCATAGTTTTGGGTACTAAAATAATAAAAGTGTCTTTTCAATAGTAAATTTTATAAAAGTGTCTTTGCAACTCTAAAAATAAAAAAGTGTCTTTTGATTAATTAAATTGTAAAATAAATGTAAAATAAATCAACTCTTATTTTACAACTCTAATTTTACAACAGCTATACCCGATGCGGAAGCCAACACCGTAGCAAAAGCATTCTTCAATAAAATAGTTACACAATACAACATACCCAAAGTATTGGTAACAGACAATGGATCGAATTTCGTTTCCAAACTATTTTCGGATACATGTAAATTACAAAATTATTAGGAATTACAAAATTACATATAACACCCTACCATCCACAGGCTAATGATTCATTGGAACGAAGTCATCGTCCACTAGCTAAATATTTACGTAGTTTTGCTAAAGAGGATGGGTCAAACTGGGACCAATGGCTAAATTCTGCAATGCAAGTTCATAATAACACGGTGGATACGTCGACGGGTCAAACACCATTCCGTACGTTGTACGGGTTTGACTTCGATATGCCTACGAATTTAAAGCGTAAATTTTCACCTTTGTATAACGCAGAATACTACAATAAGGTACTAAAGTACCAAATACAGCGATCACACGAGATCGTCAGGCAAAACCAATGTAGGGCCAAGGAGGTGTCGAAAAAACAATACGACAAGAACCTCAACCCTATACAATTCAAACCACACGACAAGGTTTTAATGAAAAACCAAACTAGGAAGAATAAGTTCTCTCCAATTTGGAAGGGACCCTACGTGGTCATAGAGGGAAGTGGGCCAGTGAACACGACGATATGGATTAAAAACAAAGATAAGAAAATTCACAATAATTTGTTAAAGGCATATCACAAATAGTGTATGCCGTTAAAACTAAAAATATTATAATATTATCCTAGGTTAGAACCCATAAAAATAACAATATAAAACCAATTAGCTATGCGTTGACAATTAAACTCGTAGATTGCAAAGTTATGAAAACAAGATATTGAAGATATTGAGTAATCATTAATAAATAAAACATTAAATAACTCGTCATTTAGAGGAAGAAATAAACAGTAAATAACCTAGCGTTCATAGCCCAGCGTTCATAGCGGGCATATAAATGTAGATCTTGCAATTTGTTTTGATACCATAAATAATGCAAATAAATATCATATAATATAACTTATAACTTAACTTAGGTACTCGAAAATAATATAATAACATATTAAATATGTTTAAAAAATAAATCGCAACTCCAATTATATTTAATTACATGCAAAGAAATCATAGGTACTTTGTACATTAATATAATTCAATTTGAATAAGCTTAAATATAACAAATACATTTTAAATGAATTTGAAGAACTTACTTATAATAATTTAAATTACTTAAAGAAGAAGAAAAATATCTGTTAGTATTCAAATTTAAAAAAAAAAACAGAGATATATAAATATTTAGTACAGTTAAAATTAAAAAAAAGGAACAGGAAAATATAATAGTAGAATAAATAAAAAAAAAACAGGTATTAAATTTTTAACAGATATAAAAAAAAAACAAAAACAAAAAATTTATGCATTATGCATTAAAATAATTAGAGCAGTTAAAATTAAAAAAAAAAGTTTTAATAATTGAATCGGAAAAAAAGAGGAAACATATTAGTACAATAAATAAAATGAAGAAAATATATATATAGGTATTAAATATTATTTTTTTTTTAAAAGAATTTTAAATTTTAAAGAAAAAAAAAGAGAAAAAATATAATAGGAAGAGATGAAAAAAAAGAAAAATATGAAAAAAAAATAATAAACATGAAAAAAATGGGGAATTAAAATTAAAAAAAGGAGGGATACAAATTTTTATCAAAGAGAAAAAAAAGAGAAGAAAAAAAATAATAATAATATTAACTATTCAATTTTTAAAGAAAAAAAAAAGAAAAAATATATATATGAAAAAAAAATATGAAAAAAAGGGAGTTAAAATTAAAGAAAAAAGAAAAATAAAAAAAAATCAGGGGTAAAATTTAATTTTATCTAACATTTTATTTATATTAAGCTTTCAAAAGAGATATACAAATTTGTATTGGAAATTAAATAAATTTTTAAAACTAAATTTAATAAGATTAAAAAAATATATATATATAATAAATTCAACAATTTTTGAGAAAATTAAAGATAATAAATATATGTATATACAACTAATTTAATGTACAATATATTTAATGAACAATATATTCTATGTATAATTTTTTGTTTAACTTTACGCATTGAAGGGGGATTGAATCCGCTGCATTGAGTCCCTCCGCATATAAGACGACGATCTTAGCCATTGGTCTAAGGACATAATACACTAAAATTACACTAAAGCTAGTGCTACACTAAGTAACTGTGTTTCGAATAAGTTAAACACTTACAAACAACATTTCAATGTTATTGCATACATAAACAACTATACTTTACATGACACTAAGTTTAGATAAACTAGTACCACACTAAATAGTAATAGTTCAAATAATGTACCATACTTTATTTCAAGTAATTTAAATGTCTTAAGATCAATATTATAGCGCAGAATACTGACTCAGAAGACGCATAGATAAACGTTGGGGTCTTGGGACTTTAATGGGGACATGTGGAAGGAGCTCTTGGTGTTATCAACAAGCAGAAGTAGTGAATCAGAGGCCCAGCAGATTCGAATAAAGAAAAATGAAGAAACGAAGCAGAGTGCCAGCATATGGGAAAACGAAGGAGTACACACTAAATGCAAACTTGTTGTTATTCCAAATACAAGTAGGTTGCAATGATTGAATTTTTACAATTGCCACAATTCCCAAATACAAGATGCAAATAACAAGATGCAAAATGGACCTAGAAAATTGCCACAATTTCCAGATACTAGATGAAAAATTGACCTTTAAAAATGTATAAGAAAAAAAAAAATGAAAAATCGCACTGTTACGTCTTTAATCTTACATAAATAAGAAACAATGCAATATCGACCACGAGGTTTTCTGACAATTCGGAAATCTAAAATATCTTATATAACGCGACATAAGCACCAAGATGATTCAACAATTTGTTTGACAAGATTACAGAGAAAAAAAAACACTCATCTCGTACATATCGACAACCAAGTCACAAAACAAAACTCTCCTGAACGATTTAGAGTCCAGAGTATTACCATGACGACACCCACTGGAGATAGCACCGTTTGCAAATTCCACAAGAACCATCGAAGCCCAACAGATCCAACACACTACATACAACGAACCGTTGAAAATGAACAAGGCAAATCCGACCCAACACAAAGAAGAGGAGAAATTTGGTCCAACAGTAGGACGTATACAAGTCACTCATGTATTTTATTATACCTCTCCAAATAAAATCAATATATTAATTTTAAAATACTAATAAACACACAAAGATTCAATACACATACAAAACACATATAAATAAGATAATTTGCATTTGCATTATATATATATATAAGTTATATATATATATATATATATATATATATATATATATATATATATATATATATATATATATATATTAAAAAGAAGATATTACAAATATAAAAAGTATAAAAAAAATAACATATTATCATTATTATCCCCATGTTAAAATATACATATTATCGTTATTATTCTTAATATTAATTCTAAGAAAACATCATTGCATCATGTTTTTCATATCATATTGAACTCATGTTGTACAGCAACATGTTCAGAGAATTGTCCCAACACTTCACGTTGGCAACAATGATAATAATTTGGCAAAGCGCTAAAGCTATGTTTAGACCAGTTAGACCAGTCAAGTTAGCTTGCACAGTTAACAGAAAGAAGCTTGCAATAATTTCGCAAAGCGTCTAAGCTTTACTTGTGTTCTTTAATTAATTAAATGATAACAAAAATTCAACACTAAAAATTTCCAACATTACCAAGAGGTGCAAGGACTTATACATCATATTTTTCATGATGTGAAGTCAGAAAAAGGTCTAGGACTTTTTGGCTTTGCCCACCGACGCGTGGGAGGTACGTCGGTTCCTTCATCAATTGAGTGAGTTGATTGCACTCTGCACTCTGAGATCGCATCAGATAAGGCATCCAGCTTATCTAGATTCGGACTCCTATAAAGAAAGCACAAGTGCATGATATGTGTTTGGATTTTGAATTTAACCGAAATTGTATTAAATTCGCTATCCAACACACTATGTTGTTGCTGCAGTTGATACACAACGTCACTCCGAATAAAACGAGCGAGACCCCTATGGGCAGAAAATAATGGCACTAAGTGATACCCAGGTATTTGAAAATCCAGTGGATCTGCATCCTCACTAATCTGGGTCTCATCAAGTGACATTATTTGTGGCCTATTGACGGACACATACGCATATATAGAGAAGAAATTCGTTCTCAGCCCACGAATGTTGCGAAATTTTTGCGACATTTTTCCTACTGGGCAACTTCAAAACAGACATACATATTACCAACGCGCAGCAGTTGTTACAAACAAATGAGAGCGTAAGTCAAGCCGTGGTGAGTGTTAGGTCTTCACCACAGCATAGATCACACACTCAGAGCAGCCACAACTGTGAGCGCTAGTAGCGTGGAATAGGATGAGGGAGGGAAGGGATACAAAAAAAACCTGTGCAAGTGCAGCAAAGAGCATAGAAAAGCCCTTTGCATGGGCAATTGCAAAAAAAAAAACGTTGAGTGCAGCAACTCTACAGGCAGCGCGAAACCGGTTCTACTGTTTTGTTGTTGTTTGTTATTTTATTGTTCTATTTATTTGGTTGGTGTTTATTAAAATGTAATTTTGTTTTAATTTGTGCAATTTAATTTGTGTTTTATTTTATTTTAGTTTTGTTTTTATTTTATTGTTATTTTATGTTGGGCGGGCACACTAAACACAATTTTACGCGACAATTAGACTTAACAGCGACGGACGGAACACATTTAAAATACTGAAGACGACACGTCAGTCCCTCATGGCAGCATTGACACAACTTACAAATAGAAAAATAGTTGAGGAATATTCGTAAAAGGTACTCCATTAGAATTCGAGCAGTAATTTTTATTGAATTGAAAGAAAATAAATCAAATGGATTTTTATTTATTCTAGATTTACAGTTTTTCTGTTTTACAGTATCCTGGTTATACATCGTCATCGTCTTTATAAATCCTTCGAAGGTAAAGTTGTACAACGACTTGAAATTTCTTCGCAGAAGAACCAAGTCCGACCGGCGATGCTGTCATCAAAGTAAACTCTGAAAAGAAATATTTTCCATCACGTGTTGATAATTTAAATCACAGGATATTTTATTTTCACTTTTACTATTAAAATGAAATATTTGAATTGCCAATTTTTTACACCATTGGATTTACTTAATTGTTGTAGATACTGGACAAATCAAGCGAAAGAAAAAAGTACGTCATTTTCCTTTTTTATAGTAGAAAAATGTCAAAATACCTCAAAAGTTTTGCTGCAAATGTCCAAGAACTCAGGATGTTTGCTATCAGTAAACTGTAAATATCACAATTTTCATTGCTGTTGTGGCAAACATCTCGTAACTATCTGCTTATATGTTATATTTAAATAATATTAAGAGTTTTGCTGCTACTTTATTGAAACTTATTTGATGTTTGAATATTTGTTACAAGCCGTAAATTTTAACAGATAGTTGCAGCAAGACTTTCATAAACATCTTGTTTTCCTAGTGTATACGTCACTATGGAGACAAAACGGCAGAAAAACGGTATTTTCGAATTACGGACATTATACGACATTTAACGGAGTGGAATATTTTGGCATCCGTCTTCTACATTCCGTAAACGTACCGTTACAAACGGAATTGTGATTCCATTTGCTTACGGAGCTACGTTAAAATGTTTCTTGGGTATTGTTGTATTATTGGGTATTATTTTTTTTTTTCAAACCCAGTGTATTCTCAGCTCCGCTCGTGCATATTCTGAACTACGAAATGCATCCATGTATGTCAGTTCAACCTTTTCCTCTTTCAACTTCCATTCTGAGAGAGAGTATTTTTTAATAAATTGTTGCCGTTTTTGTTGTTTAAGTGAAATGTCATCAAGAAAATTTTCATTTTTCAACATCATTGAATGCAGTCGTGCGTTTCAGAAATTTGTAAGTATTGCATTAAAATTGAAACTTCTTATAAATATGTATATGGGCCGTTCCACACCAAATCGACCAAAAAAAGGAAATTTTGAGATTTTACCTTTTCGATTTCAATGAAATTTGGGCAGCTGATAAAGGATATAAATTGGCCAAAAATCACTTTTGTACGGTTATTGATATTTCAATATCTCTTAAAGTAGATATGCTAGAAACTTCATTGATGGCTCGTTGTTACTTTTAAACTTGAACATGTGGCCCGTCGTCATTATCTTAGCTCTTCAAAATTGATGTCCTTAAAAAGGACCCTTTTTAAAATTCTGAAAAATATCACATATTTTGGTTGATTTAATACAAATGTTCATGCCAAATTTCAAGATGGTATTTTGATTGCAAAATAATTTTCTAATATTTTATTTATTTTTTGGATTGAAAAACAATTTTTTTTTTTCGACAGTAAAAGTTGCAATAATTCATGAATGTATTTCTAACCCTGATTTCCAAAATGGTATCAGTTTTATCATATTTACTCTAGTTTTTGAGATATTGATTTTGGGGTATATTTTTTACATTTTTCGAAAAATGGTATACATCTCAAAAACTAAGGACAGTTTGATAAAACTGACGCCATTTTCGAAATCAGAGTTACAAACACATTAAAAAATTATTATAAATTTTACTTTTGAAAAAAATATTTTATTTTTCAATACAAAAAATGTGTAAACATTTAGAAAATTAATTTTTAAAATATGATGCGATGATCAGAATACCATCTTGAATTTTGGCATCAACATTTATATTAAATCAACCAAATTACACGATTTTTTTCAGAAATTTTAAAAGGGTCCTTTTTAAGGACATCAATTTTGAAATGCAAAGATTATGACCACGGGCCACATGTTAAAGTTTAGAATTTAAAACTTAATTTTTTCTTAAAGCCTGTTCTATTACCTTTAAAACGAACCATCAACGAAGTTTCTGAAGAGATGGCCCATATACATTTTTGTCTACAGATGCTGACAATTTGATGAATATAGTTCGTGGCGCAAAGGTTTGTTGCAGGACAATTGCTATCTGCACCATATACATTTTTGTCTACATATGCTGACATTTTGATGAATATAGTTCGTGGCGCAAAGGTTTGTTGCATGACAATTGCTATCTGCACTTTCCAGATAATCGTTTCTGGATGAAATCCCTAGTGCCGATAGCTACGGAAAATGCTTTGGAAAATGTTTGTATGCAAAACCTACCTACTTATGAGCTGCAGGACAACTAGACACGCACGTGTGAATGCTTTGAGTGGCGAAGAATCATAGGTTTGTTTGTCAATTATTAACGCACTGAGACCGGCACCTGTATCGCCATTAAGGGTATATCGAGGGTATTGCTGAGAATGACTACGCGCGATCCCAAAGGCAAATGTACATACGATATTCCGCGGAATGGATCGGTGACTTTGCGAGTCTTGTTAGTCATTTAGTGTTTTTGAGGAATAAGAAATGGTATTTATTATTATTTGCTTGCAAACCATTGAAATATGTTACGCTGTAAGCAGGTCTACAAGGCTAAGAACATCTCGTTCAACAGGCTGTGCGAGCAGTACAACGCGCCCAAAATCCCATTAAGGAACAGGTAAAGTACATCTATCGACGTGACCAGAAGTACCGGGTGAATTGATATAAAATTCTCATTCGCAAGACTCATTCGCAAGATGTTGCACTATTCCGTTGATCTATAATCAACTCTATGGCAATTTGTCCAGGTACTTATCAATTTATAAGTAATAAATTTCATTCTTAAAATGCCTTTCCTCTTGCAGACAATTAACCCATCACAAAGACAACTCTTCTCGGAACTCAGTATCCATCCAGACCTAAATGAATTTACGAAAAAAGCAGCGCAAGATTAACAACTAGGTAATTTAAATTTTTAATTAGTTAAATAAAAATCAGAATTATAGCCATTTTCACCATATTTCAAATAACCCGTGCACCAAATTAGAAACGAATTAACTTTTTGTATTAAACATATTTAATTTCTACAAAATCACTAAATATTTGATGACAAATCATTATTTTCAATGACTCATTTATTGCTAACTTATTTTAGAAAATTTTGCCATTTCGTCAAGATCAGCAAAATTTCCTACTAAATTATATAAAATTTGTGGAAGCATTTAAAAATAAAGATTAGCCAGAATAGGTTGTGAATTTTTGCTGATTTCAAAATAAGGTTTCAATCTATTTTTTATCAAATATTGATCGCCCTATCATGACTGACGAAGCGAATGTAGTTCGCGAAGCTAACGTTTTACAGCTTCCATTCCATTCACCAGAAAAAAGTAAACTAAAGCGAACGTAAATATCATTTGCTTGAACTTCATTCGTCTGGCGAATGGAAGCTGTGAATCTTTATTCGTTCGTTCGCTTCGCCAGTCATGATAGGGCCCTTAGTGATTTTATGGATATAAAATTCGTTTAATGGAAAAAGTTAATTCGTTTCTAATTAGTTGCACGGATTGTTTTTAGTTTGTGGACTATAGTCGACCATTAAGTAAACCTTTAATTGACACTAATAAAAAAGGTTGCATTTTAAAGTTAACATGTATAAATTTAAAAATATATATAGAAGTAGTTATGTCCTGAGATAATATTTGAGTTATAGCGATGTCAATTTTCTTACACGTTTGCAAAGTATTTGGATAAAAACTCGAAAATTTGATTTGGATCGTCTGTCGAAAATTGATAAAATATATGCCATATTCTTGGCGGCTACACTGTTACCAACTGTTCAAGTTTGTTTGCGAAATAAATGTTTATTATTTTCATTAATTGTTACCTTTTATAGATTATAACTTCCAATACAATGGGATCAGTTAGGCATTGCTACGACAGAGATTATACGAGAGAAATCCAAAAAATATTTAATACATTTTTAAATTTATTTAAATTTAAAAATATATAATTATTTAATTTATAAACAGTCTAAACAATTGCAACTGAATGGGGGAGTGCAGCATTGCGTCCATCAAGACAGCAAGCGACAATATGTTTTTCCAGAATGAAAAATTATAATAAAAACAATAAGATTTAATGCCATGCAAAGCACACTAAAAAAATGTTAAAACTTAGGTTTTAGTTATATTTTCAATGGCGCGTAACTATACTCATTTCTAAACTAGAGTTTATTTTAATTTTCTGCTTTTGAACATTTATTTTAATAAGGAAACTGTCAAAAAAGCCGTAATTAAATTTAAGCTCAAGAATTTGACTATATATTATATATATATATATATATATATATATATATATATATATATATATATATATATATATATATAAATATATATATACATATATATACACACCGAGAGCAAAACGTAGTTATTTATAACTATGTTTTCAACTACGGCGTGAATGAAATCCTTCGACAACGGATTACTTCATAATTTAAGAAATAAATGTCATAATTTATTATAAATATTTCTTTTATTAAAAAAAAAAATATTAATTATTAATAAAAAATAATAGGATCCCAATAAACCAAAAACCTGGATATTAAAAGATTTTCGAATGTAAATTGAACATGGATATCGAAGCTTTCACTGGAGAAAAGCGTTCAACTTTTTGTAATTGTAAGCTTGAAAACCATAGCGTTCTCCAGCAAAACTGGTAGCTTTTTATCCAATTGAATCTAGCTTTTACCTAAACTTGAATTCCGACATTAAATATACATTCGTGGTTTAACTTAATTGTAAGCTATAAATAAAATGTGATTCGACCTTCAAATTACAATCGAATTCAAGCGCATATATTTCCCTAATTAAAGGTTTAAATATGAAATAAAAGAAAACGCATATAAGTTATAATACTATATATTAAAAGGAATTAAAGTATGTTCTACAGCTGCAAAAGCACCTGTACCGGTGGCAGTGTACAGGAACTTCTTGTAAGATCAACGATGTGCCGCGAAGATCAAACCAGTGAATCCAATTGCGCCACTGCGATGTATAACTTTGCCAGGTTCTCGTAAAATATCAATGCTGTCTGCGTATGAATGAAAATATATTATTATTTCATAAACGTATTCGTAAACCTTGGCCACTTACATTGTATATCAGCTCATCAAGCATTTTCCGTGCAGTAGAATTCTCGGGATGACTTTCGTGTTTGGACCTGCACTTATATATCAATTGATTTGTCTGTTTGCTGGTTCAAGCGAAAAACAATGATCTCACTGATTGTGCGAATGCAGTGGCGCATATGAAGTGCTGAAAAAAAAATGAAAATTTTCTTGTTGACATATAATTTATCTCGTCACTGGGTTGCCACTGAGTAATTTTGTGTAGTGAATTTCGTGTCAAGTTTTATTAACTTCGAAAACCAACGTTGGAATAACATTCATTTCTTCGGCTTGATCATGACATTACATCCACACTGGTTGTAAAAGAAAATTCTACAAATTTATCGAACCTTAAACTCATTGCTTATTGGGAAAACATTTGTACTAAACATTAAAAAAACACTGTAATAAACAAAAAAAAACATTAAAAATGCATTTGTTTTATTTGTCATCAATTTCCTTTGGGTCTCAGTTTACGTTTGACATTGCTTTGAATGTCTGATCTAAAAGTCTGACCAAAATGTGGCATCAGCTTTGCTTCACCTCGTTTCTGATTTGTTCTCCCTGTTTTGTACGTGATTTTTCTCAGGCATACTTCAGAAAAATAGGTGAGATGTCTATGTAGCTTTAAGTCCGTTACAGCACCTATTTAGTTCGTAAATCTGAACCAGTGTGGCACACTTTTGTCAAGGATGTCTAAAGTTTTGATCGTAAAGACGTCGTAAGTACCCAAGTAACAATTAGCTGTTTAATATGGATGGT
This sequence comes from Dryomyza anilis, assembly GCA_951804985.1. Taxonomy (NCBI): domain Eukaryota; kingdom Metazoa; phylum Arthropoda; class Insecta; order Diptera; family Dryomyzidae; genus Dryomyza; species Dryomyza anilis. The sequence continues at coordinate 40,269,032 of OX638130.1, read as the reverse complement.
TAAGGGTTGTGAAATTGCTTGTCCAATTTGTTATAAAGCCGATAATGCTGTACAAGAAATTCTCAAACCTAATTCAAACCCTTATGCAATCTTTTTGGCGTAATTAAACAGCTAACGAAGTATCCATTTGCTGTATTATTTGGCTGTTGAAAAGCTCAATAAGACTTTATCCTGCTTATTATCCAGCTATATGACAGCTAATGCTATTTAATTAAGCAAATTTCTTTAAATAATAAAATTTGGTAGAGTGTCTGACTCCTAACTTTTGTGTGCCGGTTCAAATCTCAGCGCTGCCAATTTTTTTTTTATTAGTTTTTTTTATTAAAAAAAGTATTTTTTTTTCTTTTGAGGACAAATATGCAACTTCAACAATAAATATGCAACCGTATTACTATTATTTGTATTTTATTTATTTAAAAATCATTTCTAATTTTACCATTTTGCGGAATTGAACATGGGTCTTTTTCATTTCATGAAATTGAAGGTGCTACTTAGACACACATCATATATTTTATTTCAGGGAAAATAAAATATAGTTTCGTTTTTTTTTAGTTTTCGTTTCGTGTATTGTGGAAGTTTGCATAAAAATATATGAAACGTCAAACAGATAATGTTTAAAAATGTATGTCATTATTTAAACGATACAAGGGAACTATTATGATAGTTAATAATGCTATCGAAAAGTGATTCCTGATGGATCAACAGTTTCCAAGTCTTGTGGCATGGCCCCCACAGGCCATCTTCATCTGACCACTAGCAACTACTTGAACGCAAGGCTTCAGCACACAATTCATAACTTCACAATTATGGCATAGGCGTCCACACAACACTACTTAAAACACACCCACCCTTACTGGATTACAATCATTCTTTTCGTGAAGGTTGAAAATGTTTCTTATTTTCTCAAAATTATGAAAATAAATTTATATTATGTCAAACACATTGACATAATGTTTTTTGACATTTTCGCCTTGTAGCTCTATATTAGCATGTTAACAGGTCTATAAGCTAGCTGCTATTACGCTGTAGTTGTGCTTGCTGGATAAGAGTTTGTAGACAGTAGGTTTAATATGATATAACAGCTTTTTGAATATCGGTTTAGAAAATGCTTTATTATGAGCAATTGCAGCTATCTGTTCAATAGATGTAAATAAGCTTTATTATAGCAGTATGAGGTATTTAAAAACTTATTATATAGCTATTTTTATAATAGTTGTAATTTTAACAAAAACTGCTACACTACAGCTAGCTGTATCGAGTCTTTTCATCCAGCTAATGGTTACTTGGGTACGAACGAACGCAGCAGTGGGTATTTATTTGATATGTATTCCCAACTAGAACAAAATACGAAATGTTATCTTTGCGACTATCGTTTTCAGGGAACTAAAAGGTTCTTATTAAAGTTATCTATTAAGCATCGTATACATATATCACAAAGGAAACTTTTTAGAGTAAACAAATCGGTATAATACCCACATAGCGGCACCTCTGAACTTGTAGCGTGTGACCTGAAAGGAAAAAAGAAGACGAAATATTAAACAAACATAAAAAAATAAATTCACGATAATAGATAAATTATTGAAAATAAAAAAAATTAAAATCAATGCTCTGAAAAGATAAAAAAAAAAAAAAAAGATAATGAAAAATAAAAAAAATAGGAACACTTGAAAACATAAATAAAATAAAGTAAAATGATACTCTGATACTTACCCTAAATCCAAAAAAAACTGCACCTGAAAAGAAAAAAAGAAAAATAGTAGTGAAAAAAAGTACTTACCTGCAAACCCTGATCCAAAACACCAAATCTGAAAAAGAAAAATTACAATTAATTGCGCGTAAAATTTAAATCATGAAAACGAAAGCCATCTTTAGGTGCAAAGAAATGTGGAAAAAGAACGATTCAAAATATATGTTGCTAGAGTGACATGAAATTAGCTCAGCCAAATTAATAAAGAAAAGCGAGATGCAACATGTACAAAAAGCTTTTGTAGATACTCACCATGTCAATTTTGTTAGTGTTTCCCTTGCCCGTTTCTTCGTCGCATATGCAGCAGTGAAATGCATAAAATCACTTTGCGGAAATTTTTACAGCGATCAGTTGTCAAAACTGAAAAAAAATTAAAATTATTTTTTTTAAATAAAATTCAGTAAATGAAAAAAAAATATTAGCAAATTTAAAGTGATTTTTTTTTTCACAAGGACTCAGGATTAGTATCAAAGGAAGGACTAGGAGGCAGTGATATTGGGAAAAAAGGAAAATTAAGGTAATATAAAATAAAGTGGAAAATAGTTAATTGTGAAATTATAAAAAAAATAAAATTTGAATAGTGAGAAATTGTGAATAATAAAATTAAATTAAAATTAGGTCAATTACCGGAAAACGCGCAGTCGATACCACCGAGAGTCACGGGAGTCGCTGGAGGCAACAGCAGAAAACCACAGCTAAGTGTCAATTTTTTGTTGCAAAAATATATATATCCCGAACACAAAAAACTCCATCGGGAACGACTGCGCTCCAAACTCGTATGGATGCCAGCAAAATTCCAACAAAAAACTGTCTACCAGGAAAACGTCCTAAGAAACCCTGCAAAGAAAAATTTAAATAAAACAAAAAACGAATTAATAAATAAAATAAATGAAAATTTAAAAAAAAAATTTATAAAGGAATAAAAGGTTATGAATAAATAAATAAAACAACCTACCTATAAAAAAAAACTACCGTAGAAAAAAAGAACTGAAAATAAAAATTTAATAAAATGTTAAAATTTTCATAAAAAAAAAAAAACATACTTACCCATTATAAAAACACCTGAAACGAAAAGAAATGTGTTAAATACCTAAAAAGAAAATTATTCAAATGTCTGCAAAGAAAATAAAAAAATAAGAAAAGAAACCTGAAAAGAAAAATTTTTGTTAAAAATCTGAAAAGAAACCTGAAAAGAAAAAGGAATTTAAAATTTTTGTTAAAAATCTGAAAAGAAAAAAAGAAACCTGAAAAGAAAAAAAAAATTATATTAGTATTAAAATTTTGAAGAGAATTAAAATAAGTTAAAAGTAGAAAAGAAAGTTGTTTGTTAAAACCTGAAAAGAAATAAAATTTAAGATAAAATTAGAAAAGAAAAACCTGAAAAGAAATAAATTTATAAGTTGATAAAAAAATATAAAAAAAACAGTATTAAAGTAAATTTTAGAAAAACCCTGTAAAGAGATTAAGAAAGGAGTAGAATAAAATAATAAAAAAATTTAATATATTACCTTGACCACGTCTATCCCATCATATCCTCGATAGAGACCTTTGTCCAAGATCCCATTCCCTCCAGAGAGCTCTTTTGAGGTAGGGAATTCGAACGTCATTAGGTGAAAAGAATCCTCAACTAACCGATAGGACCTGGCCAAAAATATATTTACGAAAATATATGTATTTTCAATAATTTTGAAATAATAAAAATTTGATATTTCAAAATACTTACCTTAAGTTCACTTAAGCTTCTTTTGCGTGGCACCACGTCGCAGTCGGTTGTTGTTAAGAATCCAATCTTGGTCTTTATTTGTTTGATGTTTGTACACTGTAAATAAATAAATAAAAATCATTGAATAATATATATAAGCATTTTGGTAATGAATAAGATGATAATTAAAACTATATTTTGTTAGCCTAAATGTATAAATATAAATCTACATTGTTAATATTAAATTATAATAATTTACACTAAATTTACATAATTTTTCTTTGGTGTGAATCGTGCTCGGATGGACACCCAAATAAACAAACATCACTATCACATAAACTATTGTTTTTTTTTCTCACACAGCGATTTATTTTCTTTTATGCACACAATTTGTTTCATTTTTAGTTGTTTTTTTTTTGTTTGTTAAGTAAAAGTTATATCCACCAATTATGCGCATTTTTTTCTTTCAATATTTTTTTTTGCACTGATTTTGTTTGTGTGGAATCACTTTAACTTTTGATAATTTAATTTTTGTTTATTCACTTCGTTTTTCGTTCACTTTTGGTTCTAATTTATTATTTTTGTTTCACTATAAACACTTTTTGTTGCGTTTTGTTTATTTCACTTTACTTACCATCACTTCACTATCTTTACGTTGCACTCGACTGACAGCCATCATTTATTTTTGTTTTTGTTAGTGATGTAGGCGGGTGGTTATATATAAAAAAAAGGTACCCGGATACCTACCACTATTCGTACCTTTTAAAGGGCACACACACTGCCACTACGGAAATAGTCCGTGAATATTCCGACTATTTTCATAAGCAAATTTAATATTTTTTTATGTTTAGCAAATAAAATATGTTGTGCTAATTGCAAAATTAGGGACGAAATGACGATGACCAAGATGGCGAAATTTGGCAACGACAATTGTAGTGTATTTTGAGAATATTTTTTTTATGTTTTAGTATTTTTTTTGTGTGATTATATGTATATATATAAAATGTTTTATGTATATATGTATAATTATATATGTCTAGTTTTCGGCGGAAGCTGAAAATTAGATTATTGTTCGCCCCTCGTCTTGTCATGGCGGTTGAGAACCTCCCTGAGACCGCACGCTAGCCGGTGCAAGCCATGACAGGGACGATAACCTGGGGGTTTGCAACAATATGGCGCCCAAGTTATAAATAGAGGCCTCGATCGGGTTTCTTTCCGCATCTCCTTGCGATTTGGTGGCTTGAATGAAGAATTCAACCTCATTTTTAATTGCACCAAACCAAGGGGATGTGGAAGGGAACAGACGATCGAGAAAATTAGTTTTGTTTTGTTATTAAAGTAAAAGTTCAGTAAATTCAGTCTCTTAAAGTAAAGTAACGTAAGATTTGTCAACTTGTTAATTTTGTTTGCTATTTTTTTGTTTGTGAGATCAATTTTCGAAGTGTACGTGTGGAAATGTCCGTGAACAAGCGTGTATCTTGTCAATGTTGCAGTCCAGTGTGCATGTCAAATAACGTCCATGTCCTAGGGTCTTGTTGTAAGACAACTACGAAGCCTGGAGTTATTTGTCTTGAATGTTGACTCATTTGCGGAAGGCGGAATGTGGTTAAGAATACCCAGGGTTGCCATGCTTCCGATTTGTGTAATGTCTCACATGCATAAAAAAAATTTAAATTTTGTTGAGAATTTTCAATTGAATTTCAAGTGCAATATAAATGTTAGTTGTTATTTTGTCTATTATTTATTAAATTTTGTTAATTTATTTAATTATACACTGTCGTCGTCAAATTAGCTTAAGGTGTGTCCAGTCATTAAGCCCCATTTAAGTTCATTTTTTTGTGAGTTTATTTTTGTGTGATAAAAAAATTTGTAGGAAAATAATTACATAATTTCAATAATATATAAATAAAGAATAAAATAAAAATAATTGGTAGATATTAAAAACAATTTGTAGAAAATAAGAAAAATTAAGTATAATTAATATATAACGTAAAATAACTTAAATATAATTACAATAACCTAATAATATAAAATAACTTAAATATAATTACAATAACCTAATAATACAAAATAACTTGAGATTGCGAAAATAGTAATATATCAAAATTAATTTAATATAACTAAAATAATTTGATCAAAAATAAGAAATATATAAATTTAATAAAATAAATATAATAAACTAAAAATATTAATAGCATAAACTCAAAATAGATAGTATATGAAAAGATAAAATAAAATTAAAAATAATAATAATTATATAATAATACTTACAATAAAGATAAAAATATAAATAAAATAATTGGATAAATAAACTTATAAATTAAAACAAAAACACTTAAAGAAAATAAAATAAAACTTAAGTAAATAAAATAATAAAATTAAATAAAGAGTTTTGATACTTTTTAATAGAATTTAATAGTATTTTGAAGAAATTTTTTTTGAGTGTATACAATGAATGATAACGAAGGTCAGGTTGATAACCCTGATTCAGTTCGAGGGGAGCAGGTAAAAGAGGGAAATGCTGCCTCCCCATTTCTAGGTAGACGTCCAATAGTGACACATTCCCCTAAAATAGCAGCGGTTTTTGCGGACCCGGCGATTCGGGATTTGTCGGCTACGATCGGAGGAGGGGACAAGAATACCCGAACTCCGATACGATCTAAAGGTGCGAATCCAAAACCTATATCGTAGCGACTGACCCAATTCGATTTCCCCCCTGACCTTTCAAGTCCCCCCCGAACGATGTTGATCTCCTAGGCGCTGCAAGTTTGCGCGAAGATAGACATTCAGTTTTGGAGAAAGGTATACCAAGCCAACCTTACGAATCCCTACCAAGCGAGTGGAGATCGGCCGTGAATGCTGCGATTGCGCAGGCGAATGAAAGCTATCGGGAATCTTTGAAAAGTGACATGGAAGAAATGAAGGGAATGCAGAACACGGTTAAAGCAAGTTTTTTAGATTTCATGCGTCAAATAAACGACGTCCTGAAACCCCTTAGTGTTATGCAAAAGTCCCCTAGTTCCGTGGCTACAAACGAGACCGCATCCGCTAAACAAACAGAAGTCCCTAGACCAAATCAAGGTAAAGGCAACACTGGTTTAGGACACAATAATGATTTATTGAATAATCCCATATATTACAATGCACATATACAAAACCAAAATCTTAATAATAATACTACTCATAATCTTAATAATAATAATGATGCCTATAATTTTAATAATAATAATAATGCTTATAATTCTAATTATAATAATAATGCTTATAATTCTAATGTTACTAATAATAACTTTATAAATAAACCGAATAAAAACCTTATAGCGAGTTCAGTAAGTAACCATAATAATGTACAAAATCACGAATACGGATATCGTGCACATATACAAAACCAAAATCTTAATAATAATACTACTCATAATCTTAATAATAATAATGATGCCTATAATTTTAATAATAATAATAATGCTTATAATTCTAATTATAATAATAATGCTTATAATTCTAATGTTACTAATAATAACTTTATAAATAAACCGAATAAAAACCTTATAGCGAGTTCAGTAAGTAACCATAATAATGTGCAAAATCACGAATACGGATATCATGCTGAAAATTTAGAAGGGCGTCGAGGGCGCGAACCGAATGGCGTACCATTTGATCGAAACCGAGTTGTAAATCGAAGTCCGGTGAGACTAAAAGCTACCCAACACCCGCTGGTGAGGGGTGCTATAGAACGTGATCCGAGACGGTGCAGTGCAAGTGGCGGCGATCATGGTGCAAAATTTAAACCGTATCGGCCAGGTGAAACTGATGGTGTACGAGACGAGCAACCGAGACATGAAACGACAAATCGTCGAAGAAACTTTTCGCGGGCGCTAGATACCAATCCGAACCATAACGTGTATGACGACGGAGGGCTGAACCAACACGCATCGCACGGTGGGCGTGACGCTGTAAAAATACACGAGTGGGGCATAGACTTCGATGGCGAGCGCGACAGGATGTCAGTTGAAGATTTCCTGTTTCGAATTGAATTCTTGCAAAGGCAACACGCGGTCCCATGGGAATTTGTTTTGCGAGACATGCATCGGCTGATGAGTGGGCGTGCCCGGGAATGGTATTGGCTGTTCGTCAAAACAAGCGGAGACTTAGATTGGCCGACACTGCGAATGGCGGTGCTATTGCAGTTCAAATCAAACCGGAGCGACTTTAAGGTGATGCGCGATCTCGTCGAGCGGAGGCAGCAACCAACCGAATCTATCGATGCATATTTTCATGCCATGCGAGCATTGAGATCACGATTGCGCGATCCGGTACCGGAGCACGATATGATAAAAATCATGAAACGAAACCTTCGTGAAAATTTAGCGCGATATGTGTACCCGATGGCGATTTATAGCGTGGAGCAGCTCCGAGATGAGTGCTTAGAGGATATGTTTCCCGAGGCGTGATAACCGAACGTTCGCGCAACAACAACAACCTACCCAACGATATCCACCGAGGGCTCATCAGGTAAACGAGGTGTTCTACGACGATGATCCATATCCCGATGAATTTGAAGTTGACGCGATGCAGGATGAACGACCGCGTGCAAATTTCCAACAGCGACGTGTTTTAATTTGTTGGAATTGCCAAGAACAGGGACATACGTATATGGACTGTGAGGCGTCTGTCCGTAACATATTTTGTTACAAATGCGGACTTGAACGAGTCATCACACCGAAGTGTCCAAATTGTAACGGGGGAAACGCGAGGAGGGGCGTGCCACGAGCGACGGAGCCACGTTCCTATTCGAATCCCAGCGCAGCAGCTACGTCGCACCAACAACAACATCAGCTACAACATCATCAGCAACAAAATCAGCCGCAACAGCAGCGTCAACATCAGCATCAGCTACAAACGCAGCAATTACACCAGCATCAGCCACAACAAAACCAGCAACAACAAAACCAGCAACAACAAAATCAGCAGCGATCGTAGAACAGGAGCCACAAACGGAAACAAAACCTGAAAATAAAAAAATAATTAATATTTTGAAAAACTTTAAAACAAACAATACGAAGAGCGGCGCTACGCCGTCATTTGATATACAACCATATGAAGAACGCTACGCAAAATACTACGAAGCCCGGCGACGAATTTTTGGCGAACATCAACTCGGAGGCATGCGTGTAATATCCAGAAAAATCCAGAAAGCGCGCGAGAGGTATCAACGTCGAAAATCAGTTCGTCAAATGGTTGCAGCATCGGTGAGGAAAACCAGCAGCGCAGATCCAAGAAGTTACGCCGAGATAGAAGTGCTCGGGAAAAATTTAAATGGCCTGTTAGACTCCGGAGCCTCAGTCAGTTTATTTGGTGAAGGATGCCGCGAGTTACTGGACGAGTTGGGCGTCGATCATGACGATTATTGGTCGCGCGTTAAAACAGCAGGTGGACGGACGCAGAACGTATTCGGTAGAGTAACCGTACCTGTAAAATATAAAGAAAAAATCCGAGAAGTTACATTTTATTTATGTCCGACGTTGGAACAGACGGTCTACTTAGGCATCGACTTCTGGCGGAAGTTCGAGTTGGCACCAGAGATTGTCGGAGTCGCTGAAATCGACGAAATTATTACAAGTCCGGAAGTACCAGCGATTGGAAAAGGTCCGGAGCATGACTTGACGGCGGAGCAGAGTATGCAGCTGGAAGAAGTAAAAAAACAATTTTATACTTTTGAGGAACATGGTTTAGGCAAGACTAACCTGGAGAAGCATGTGATACAGCTTGTTGAAGGAGCGGAGGCGGTCAAAGATCGTTACTACCCGGTATCGCCAGCTGTCCAGGAGCTACTCTACGCAGAGGTCGATAAGATGTTGGAGCTCGGGGTGATCGAGGAGAGCCAAAGCTTCTGGAGCATCCGAACGACACTGGTGAGGAAGCCCGATAAAAACCGCTTCTGTTTGGACGCGAGGAAGCTGAACGCAAGGACGGTCAAAGATGCGTATCCACTCCAAAACATCGAGGGCATCTTGAGCAGGATCGACGACACAGTCTTCATTAGCAGCGTCGATCTTAAATACGCGTTTTGGCAGATTGAACTCGATGACAGCAGCAAGGAGTATACGGCCTTTACGGTACCTGGTCGACCCTTGTACCACTTCGCTGTAATGCCGTTCGGTCTCTGCAACGCGGCCCAAAGACTGTGTCGTCTGATGACAAGGTCGTGCCGCAGAAGCTCAAGGGTAACGTTTTTGTGTACCTGGATGATCTGCTCATCATTGCCCAGGATTTCGAGACGCACATGCAGGTGTTGAAGGAAGTCGCTGAGTGTCTGAAAAGTGCAAAACTAACAATCGGTCTTCAAAAATCTAAATTTTGTTTTAAAGAATTGCGATACCTTGGATTTATTATTGGCGGTGGAGCCCCAAAACCGATCCAGACAAGGTAATGGCAATTAAAAACATACCTGTTCCGAGATCTACAAGACAAGTTCGCAGTTTTCTGGGTACTGCGGGGTGGTACCGGCGTTTTGTGAAGAACTTTGCAGCCTTGGCAGCGCCTCTGAGCGACACGCTAAAGAAGAGCAGCAAGTTCAGCATGAGTCCTGAGGCCTTGGAAGCTTTTAAAGCGCTGAAGCAAGCGGTGACGTCAGCTCCAGTTCTCGTCCATCCAGATTTCAAACGAAGGTTTTATGTCCAGTGCGACGCATCGCACACAGGTGTTGGAGCTGTCCTGTTCCAGTTTGATGATGACAAAAACGAACGTCCCATTGCCTTCTATTCACAGAAGCTCAACTCAGCGCAGCAGAATTATAGCGTCATGGAGAAGGAGTGTCTAGCGGCGGTTCTGGCGGTGAAGCGGTTCCGACCGTATGTGGAACTGATGCCCTTCACGGTGATCACTGACCACGCTAGCCTCAAATGGTTGATGCAGCTTCGTTATCTGAGTGGACGATTGGCAAGGTGGTCGTTGCAGCTCCAAGCGTTCGATTTCGAGATCGAGCATAGAAAGGGATCCGAGAATGTGGTTGCCGACACGCTGTCGCGAGCGTTTGAGGATCTGAAAGTAGAAGAAGTGGGATTAATGAATTTCGAAACAACTCAATTTAGCTCGCCTGAGTACTTGCGACTTGTTGAGTCGTATGAAGAGAATGCTGCGAAATATCCGGACGTTCAGGTACAGGATGGCGTACTGTACAAGCGTGCAGATTTTGCACAAGATGAATGCAACTCGAGTCCGTGGAAGATGTGGATACCCGAATCACTGACGGCAGCACTGATTGCGGAAGCGCATGAGCCACAGGTAGCAGCTCACGGAGGTGTAGCAAAAACTCTCCACCGCTTAAGGCAATTTTACTACTGGCCTCATATGGCTATGCAAGTCAGGAGCTACGTCAAGAACTGTGTCGTCTGCAACGAAACTAAGTCAGCGAATTTCCAGCTGAGGCCGACCATGGGAGCGGAAGTCGTAACGCAGAGACCATTCCAAAAATTGTACGTGGATTTTCTCGGCAAGTATCCACGATCCAAAAGAGGGCACGCATACATTTTCATCGTGGTCGATCATCTCTCAAAGTTCGTGTTCCTTAAAGCCATGAAAGAGGCAACTGCCAGCAACGTGGTGAAATTTCTAGTGCATGACATCTACCATACGTTTGGCGTTCCAGAAATTATCCATTCGGACAATGGTAAGCAGTTTCTGTCGAAGGAATTTCAAAATATGTTGGCCGCTTACCAAATAAAGCACATGAAAACTGCGTTTTATGCGCCGCAGTCAAACGCCTCTGAAAGAGTCAACCAGTCAGTACTCGCTGCCATACGGGCATATTTGGAGACTGATCATCGGGACTGGGACGTTTACTTGACCGAGATCGAGTGTGCGCTTCGCAGCTCGGTGCATTCAGCGACCGGAGTGAGTCCGTACTTTGCGTTGTTTGGACAACAAATGCTTACGTGCGGAGCCAGTTACGAGTTGGCGCGAAAGCTTGATGCACTGGCAGACGGCGAACTGAAGATACTGGAAAATAAAGATAAACTACAAATATTACGGGAAACAATGAAGGAAAATTTACACAAAGCCTATGAGAAAGGTGCACGCGAATATAACAGGCGGGCTCGAGAAGTGACCTTTATACCCGGCCAGGAAGTGTATAAAAGGAACTTTGTGCTAAGCGACTTCGGGAAGAATATCAATTCCAAGTTTTGTCGCAAGTTCTCCAAGTGTAGAATTGTAAAATCCGTGGGCAAAAACATCTACGAGCTGGAAACGATGCAAGGAAAACGGCTGGGGGCATACCACGCGAAAGACCTGAAACAGTAAAAAGGCAAACAAAGTAAATTGACTTTAAGCTTCAAGATTATTAAACTTCCCGTAAAAGTCCAGCATCGTCAGAGTCAAACTTCCATAGAGCCGATCCACCTAAGTTCACATCTGAAAAGAATGTACAAATCTTACAAAAATAGAACGCTATTTGGTTTAAAATAAAGTAGTAAATAAAATAATAAAAAAATAAATACAAAAAAAATTAAATCTAAATATATAGTCTTGTAATAATACAAAAATAATCATAACAAAAAGAAAAATAAAATATATAAAAAAAATATACCTCAATATATGGCCCGGCTTGAGACGTCTCAGGGTGTGGGCGGTTGCCTACGTTGGGCGCCGCTGAAATTAAGAAAACAAAAACTTATAAAAGTACAATATAAAATAAAGTAAAAATAAATGTTACTCATACGTACGGGAATACGAGTTACATGCCCACTAGCTTTTAGTCGCAAAACTCGAAAAGCTAGAGTTTTGTAGCGTGTGATCTGAAAGGAAAAAAGAAGACGAAATATTAAACAAACATAAAAAAATAAATTCACGATAATAGATAAATTATTGAAAATAAAAAAAATTATAATCAATGCTCTGAAAAGATAAAAAAAAAAAAAGATAATGAAAAATAAAAAAAATAGGAACACTTGAAAACATAAATAAAATAAAGTAAAATGATACTCTGATACTTACCCTAAATCCAAAAAAAACTGCACCTGAAAAGAAAAAAAGAAAAATAGTAGTGAAAAAAAGTACTTACCTGCAAACCCTGATCCAAAACACCAAATCTGAAAAAGAAAAATTACAATTAATTGCGCGTAAAATTTAAATCATGAAAACGAAAGCCATCTTTAGGTGCAAAGAAATGTGGAAAAAGAACGATGCAAAATATATGTTGCTAGAGTGGCATGAAATTAGCTCAGCCAAATTAATAAAGAAAAGCGAGATGCAACATGTACAAAAAGCTTTTGTAGATACTCACCATGTCAATTTTGTTAGTGTTTCCCTTGCCCGTTTCTTCGTCGCATATGCAGCAGTGAAATGCATAAAATCACTTTGCGGATATTTTTACAGCGATCAGTTGTCAAAACTGAAAAAAAATTAAAATTATTTTTTTTAAATAAAATTCAGTAAATGAAAAAAAAATATTAGTAAATTTAAAGTGAATTTTTTTTCACAAGGACTCAGGATTAGTATCAAAGGAAGGACTAGGAGGCAGTGATATTGGGAAAAAAGGAAAATTAAGGTAATATAAAATAAAGTGGAAAATAGTTAATTGTGAAATTATAAAAAAAATGAAATTTGAATAGTGAGAAATTGTGAATAATAAAATTAAATTAAAATTAGGTCAATTACCGGAAAACGCGCAGTCGATACCACCGAGAGTCACGGGAGTCGCTGGAGGCAACAGCAGAAAACCACAGCTAAGTGTCAATTTTTTGTTGCAAAAATATATATATCCCGAACACAAAAAACTCCATCGGGAACGACTGCGCTCCAAACTCGTATGGATGCCAGCAAAATTCCAACAAAAAACTGTCTACCAGGAAAACGTCCTAAGAAACCCTGCAAAGAAAAATTTAAATAAAACAAAAAACGAATTAATAAATAAAATAAATGAAAATTTAAAAAAAAAATTTATAAAGGAATAAAAGGTTATGAATAAATAAATAAAACAACCTACCTATAAAAAAAACTACCGTAGAAAAAAAGAACTGAAAATAAAAATTTAATAAAATGTTAAAATTTTCATTAAAAAAAAAACATACTTACCCATTATAAAAACACCTGAAACGAAAAGAAATGTGTTAAATACCTAAAAAGAAAATTATTCAAATGTCTGCAAAGAAAATAAAAAAATAAGAAAAGAAACCTGAAAAGAAAAATTTTTGTTAAAAATCTGAAAAGAAACCTGAAAAGAAAAAGGAATTTAAAATTTTTGTTAAAAATCTGAAAAGAAAAAAAGAAACCTGAAAAGAAAAAAAAATTATATTAGTATTAAAATTTTGAAGAGAATTAAAATAAGTTAAAAGTAGAAAAGAAAGTTGTTTGTTAAAACCTGAAAAGAAATAAAATTTAAGATAAAATTAGAAAAGAAAAACCTGAAAAGAAATAAATTTATAAGTTGATAAAAAAATATAAAAAAAACAGTATTAAAGTAAATTTTAGAAAAACCCTGTAAAGAGATTAAGAAAGGAGTAGAATAAAATAATAAAAAAATTTAATATATTACCTTGACCACGTCTATCCCATCATATCCTCGATAGAGACCTTTGTCCAAGATCCCATTCCCTCCAGAGAGCTCTTTTGAGGTAGGGAATTCGAACGTCATTAGGTGAAAAGAATCCTCAACTAACCGATAGGACCTGGCCAAAAATATATTTACGAAAATATATGTATTTTCAATAATTTTGAAATAATAAAAATTTGATATTTCAAAATACTTACCTTAAGTTCACTTAAGCTTCTTTTGCGTGGCACCACGTCGCAGTCGGTTGTTGTTAAGAATCCAATCTTGGTCTTTATTTGTTTGATGTTTGTACACTGTAAATAAATAAATAAAAATCATTGAATAATATATATAAGCATTTTGGTAATGAATAAGATGATAATTAAAACTATATTTTGTTAGCCTAAATGTATAAATATAAATCTACATTGTTAATATTAAATTATAATAATTTACACTAAATTTACATAATTTTTCTTTGGTGTGAATCGTGCTCGGATGGACACCCAAATAAACAAACATCACTATCACATAAACTATTGTTTTTTTTTCTCACACAGCGATTTATTTTCTTTTATGCACACAATTTGTTTCATTTTTAGTTGTTTTTTTTTGTTTGTTAAGTAAAAGTTATATCCACCAATTATGCGCATTTTTTTCTTTCAATATTTTTTTTTGCACTGATTTTGTTTGTGTGGAATCACTTTAACTTTTGATAATTTAATTTTTGTTTATTCACTTCGTTTTTCGTTCACTTTTGGTTCTAATTTATTATTTTTGTTTCACTATAAACACTTTTTGTTGCGTTTTGTTTATTTCACTTTACTTACCATCACTTCACTATCTTTACGTTGCACTCGACTGACAGCCATCATTTATTTTTGTTTTTGTTAGTGATGTAGGCGGGTGGTTATATATAAAAAAAAGGTACCCGGATACCTACCACTATTCGTACCTTTTAAAGGGCACACACACTGCCACTACGGAAATAGTCCGTGAATATTCCGACTATTTTCATAAGCAAATTTAATATTTTTTTATGTTTAGCAAATAAAATATGTTGTGCTAATTGCAAAATTAGGGGCGAAATGACGATGACCAAGATGGCGAAATTTGGCAACGACAATTGTAGTGTATTTTGAGAATATTTTTTTTTATGTTTTAGTATTTTTTTTGTGTGATTATATGTATATATATAAAATGTTTTATGTATATATGTATAATTATATATGTCTAGTTTTCGGCGGAAGCTGAAAATTAGATTATTGTTCGCCCCTCGCCTTGTCATGGCGGTTGAGAACCTCCCTGAGACCGCACGCTAGCCGGTGCAAGCCATGACAGGGACGATAACCTGGGGGTTTACAACAAACTTCATACTTCAAAGTTGGTCTTCGCTTATTTTTTTGCTGCGTCATACACAGAAAAAAAAATCATAAATGGAATGAACGCCGTTAATTGAGACACCGTTCATAATATATATTGAAAAAATCATTCTATTTATGAACTATTCTACGTATATATGAATCGCACAATTTGAGCGAAATTTATATAATAAACGCGTTCATAATTGTTATGAATTGCGTTCATTAAGGTATTCATATGACTCAAAGCGGCGCAGTCTTCACGTCACGTGCAATTCAGCCGAGCATAAAGGTGATACTGAAAAATAAAAAAACCAGTTCACCAAAGGAGAATAGAAAATACAATACAACGTAGGTAGGTATTTGAGTATGTGTGTATGGTCGAATGTGTGACCTGCAACTTTTGACCATGCTGTAAATAGATATTTTTATTTTACAGACCAATCAATGCTGGTCATGCCGCATGACACAGTGATTATTTTGACTACTCGTCCCGACGCGTCGATAGTCGATGATAGCAGAACAATTCTAAGTTTTTATTATTCCTATGACATTTCGTACAAATAGACCGAATCGTTTCCTTTGTTGTATACAACTCCAAAGTAACGTGCGCCGCAGGTACTTAACATCACACAACAACGAACAGCAGCAATATACAGCAACAGCAAGAGTAGATATAAAATAAAATGTAAGTAGTTAAAAAAATAAATAAATTAAAATATAGAAAGTAATAAAATACAAAAAAAAAAATACAAGAAAATAAAAAAAAATATTTATTTTTTTATCTGTGTATTGTTTGCAGTTAGCGTTGTTTGTGCCCCGTGTATTTTGTGTGGACAAAAATGTCCGATTGATAGTAAAAATATTAACCACGACGAGTAAATTGCGTTTACGAATCTCTACACCCAAAAATAGTCTTGTACTATTAAAAAATCGTATTTAATATAACAATACATCTTGTTAATTTACATCCAAAGAGATATCTTGTTAATACAAATATAACACAATACAATAATAATATTGGTAAAACTTTAAGATATTTTAAATTGACGTACAACAAAGTGTTGTTAATATCAAGAGACATTCTGTTATATATAAATGAAAATATATTTATATTAACAAAATTATCATGTCACTTAAAAAATAATTCTCGTCGTAATAATAACGCGATCCTTTAAATTTATTTCATTTAATAAAAAGCATAATTTCAATTTCTAGAATTTATTGAAAAAAAATTGAAAAAATATTCTTGTGATGAAACCAGAGCTCTCTATTGCCCGAGTTCTCGGGTATTAACTGTTCGAACTACCCGCGTAGTTCTTTTGTTTGTTCGTCTGACGATTTTTTCTATGTCTGTTCGACCATGTATGGCTTTCGAGTTCCCGAGAACACGAAATACTCGTAGAAAATCTAGAGCTCTGGTTGAAACAGCCGTTGCCTCTTGAAAATTTAAATGCATTTTGTGATCCTTGTTGTTGAATGAATGGCTTTATTTAATGTTCCATACACAAGCAAATATAAAATAAATTAGCAGAATCAGATTTTTATATTTTTTTTAATTGGTACCTGTTTTTATCTTTAAATGTTTAGATTTACTGTTTACATTTTTTTAAAGCGACAGCGTCACATCCCAGACAATGCATGAGCTTGTATTGCAGTTAAACAAAATCAAATAGAAGTAAATACACAATCTTTTTTTTTATTACAAATAACGCCGAACATAACATTAAAAACCTATTTAAGGTTTGCATCATCGCACCTCGCTGCATATGTGATGTCTCAGCAGGAACTTTGTCTGAAATAACAAATGTTGCACTGATAACAGTTGACTCACATGGTCGTCATGGCTGCAGATATCCAGCATTAAAACATATTTCTCGATCACGCCGATCACGCCTGTAATGCATCGGTACTTCATCTGTATTGTATAAAGTATCTGCGGAAGTAAATGTAATAAAGTTTAAGCTTAATTTTAAGTTAATTATTCACTCAATTAAGTTTCGCGTCACGCTTTATTTTATTCTATACAAATTTATAACAAGTAATTTTGTTTGTCAAAGTGTTTGGCATGTGTCACTATAATTTAATTTTTGGATGGAAAAAAAGGTTTCAAAAAAAAAAAATGGTACTAAAATAAAATGAAAACATTCAAGTAAGATTCAATATACTGCAGCCTGAGTGTAACTTGAACTCTGGCGTTAGCTGGACAAGATGAATATATTAGCATTATAAATGCTGTTGTAATTCAACAAGACTACAAGTGTTTCAATTAATAAGAATCTTGTTGCAACAACATGAATGTTTTTATAATACAAATATTTTTAGGAGAATTTTAACCAAGCTGTAGCTCGTTTCTGTAACATATTCAACAAATTGTCGATTTCTGTAAAGTCACGTCGTTTCGTTCCATTATTGTCGATTGTGCGATAATTACTTTTTCTGTACGAAGTAATCGTTTAAAAATGGTCTGAAACTGGCACAAAAATCGAAAAGAAACTTGTGAAATTTGAACAATTGACATCTGTTTTTTCAGTTATTTACAAAATATTTAAAGCAAATTTTATAAAAATTATGTATAAAACAATACGCAATTGAGTTCGTATTCAATATGATGCGTTTTAAGAGGCGTCGGTTAAGGGACTCGTTAAGGGACTGACGTCATTATGACGTCAAATCGACAATAGTAGTAGACAACTACGATCGAAAACAAATACAGAAACGAGCTACTGATCTTTTTAATACTACACACAAAGGGGCCATTCCACACCAAATCGACCAACGCTTGGAACTCACCTTCTTCGATTTCAATGAAACTGATAAAGGGTATCAAGATATGCATTGATCAATTTTTTTTTTATTTTTTACGCCCATTTCAGAGATACAGTGGTACAAAGTTGAAAAAAATGGGACAGAAATCACTTTTCTATGGTTGTTCATAATTCAATATCTCTTAAAGTAGAAATGATAGAAACTCCTAAATTGTAACTTCTATACTTGAACATGTGGCCCGTGGTAATAATCCTTGCACTCAGGGCCGAACCTATAGGGGGGGTGAGGGGGTGTGACACCCCCCACCCTAGCTCAGCCAGTAGGACTTATTCGGAAAAACACGAGCCGGAAATATTGTAAAAATTTGAAAAGATGTATATATTCGGCATTATCACAATTTTTTAAGTAGCAATAAATCATAAAATGATAAAAATCGTAATATTTTAAATATTTAACACGAATAGTTTATCGAATTAATGTATTAAATCCGACTCGGATAAATTCGAAAATATTTAAAATCAGTCGAAAATTTTCGAAAAATAAAAACATAGAAATTGTCATGTATTTTTATATAGTATAAAATGGCCAATATATAAAGTCCGAGTTGGTTATACTTAGAAAATATCACAAATTTTTAAATATAAAATTAAACCAGTTGGGAAGGTTAGATCACATGGGAAATTTTAAAGTAGGTGTAATTATGATAGTTAGGATTATCAAAATTATAGTCGGTCTAAGCCGACTATAAATACCCTACACATATGTGTGGTTACCATTCAAAGTGATATATAGGTCACCAGGGTATACGAATCCTTAAAATAACTACAAACATTCAATCGCTGAAGAATTTCCATTCATTTGATACCCATATTTACAAATGGGTAGGTGTACCGAATTTCGATTTTTTTTTGTGAACCACAAGTCTTTTTACCGGAAAACATTATTATAATGTATTTGAGCATGATATCAATATATATTTGACCAAAAAAGTTTACCTAAGCACGTATACATAAAAATTGATCTTTATATGTACATTTTATATGAGGTATTTGAACATAAGTGGTCGGATCATAGGTCACAATGGACCGATCTCGCCAATATATTAGTAATCTAAGTTATAAGTTTCATTTATCTAGCTCTTCAATTTTAAAAGTAGTAGGGATTTCAACAGACAGACGGACAGACAGACAGACGGACAGGGCGCTACAATATCTGCACAAAGTTAATATACCCTGTACCTCACAGGTGTAGGGCAAGAATAATAAAAACAAAGATTGCGCAGAACGTTGTTCAAAACTTGAATCTTCTGCGCATGTACGTAGAAGTTTTTTGACAACTGTAATTTTTTCACTGTGTCAGAATATTGTTGTAAAAAAAACAAAACATTTCAATTATTTTTGAAAAAATTGCTTTGATTAATAGATATGTGTGCAAAACTGCACTGAATCGGCCATGAAAACTAAAAGATAAGAAACCACCATCGAAATCCTCTAAAAACAAAATAATTCAACAGTATTTGTGTAGCTCCGGTCAGGATAACAAATATATATTTTAGATTTGAAATTTAAATTAACTGCTATCCTTCCAAGCCCATGTACAGCAATGTCTTGATCAGCACGAGAGTTGATACCCCCGCTAAGGAAACTGCCGGAAGCCCGCATCCCACCAATTGTTTTGGGCAAAAATTTAAATAAAAAAAATTTCAATGAAATAAATATTTGTATTTTATGAAATGTCTAAATTATATTTCCTTTACTTGACATTCCATACTTTTTGACGTCAGCAATACAGGGTGTACATGCGCAATGCGTAATCTTATTATTCTATTATTCTTGGGTGTATGCAAAAATAATAGAATAATAAGATTACGCATTGCGCATGTACACCCTGTATTGCTGACGTCAAAAAGTATGGAATGTCAAGTAAAGGAAATTTAAATTTAGACATTTCATAAAATACAAATATTTATTTCATTGAAATTTTTTTTATTTACATTTTTGCCCAAAACAATTGGTGGGAAGCAGGCTTCCGGCAGTTTCCTTAGTGGGGGTATCAACTCTAGTGCTGATCAAGACATTGCTGTACATGGGCTTGGGTGCATAACAGTTCATTTAAATTTCAAATCTAAAATATATATTTGTTATCCTGACCGGAGCTACACAAATGCTGTTGAATTATTTTGTTTTTAGAGGATTTCGATGGTGGTTTCTTATCTTTTAGTTTTGATGGCCGATTCAGTGCAGTTTTGCACACATATCTATTAATCACACGCAATTTTTTCAAAAATAATTGAAATGTTTTGTTTTTTTTTTACAACAACATTCTGACACAATGAAAAAATTACAGTTGTCAAAAAACTTCTACGTACATGCGCAGAAGATTCAAGTTTTGAACAACGTTCTGCGCAATCTTTGTTTCTATTATTCTTGGGGTGTATGGTATAAATACACTAAAAAAAACTTTTGATTACAAATAATTAAACAAAAAAAAAAGGACCGATTTTTTTTTAAATGGCCTGCGGCGCTTCTAACAGTGTCATATTTCAATATAAAATACTGAAACAATTGCTTGACTATTATATACAAAAATAGACCTTATTTATAATTGTGAGACATAAAAAATACAAACATATTTTTCAGAGTTCCCGAAATTATCTGGTCAAAAAAATCTTCGTGACCGTCTTAACGTGTATGTAAGCTATTTTAAGTTTTTTTTAAATTTAATTTTGCCACTCCCATATTCCAAAAAATTAAGTTAATAAAAAAGTTTTATAATTGTTAGTCCAACTTTTCCCAAGACATGACAATTTTTTTACACCCCCACTTTGATATAATTCAAAATCCGGTTGGATATCGTGTGATTACAATTTTTATTCATGTATACACAGAGAAAAATTATGTTTTGCAATTACATACCTGAAGATTCTTCTTAAGGGCCGGCCCTGCTTGCACTTCAAAGTTGATGTCCTTAAAAAGGACCCTTTTTAAAATTCTGAAAAAATCATATATTTTGCTTTTATTAATGTAAATGTGCATGCCAAATTTAAAGATGGTATTTTAATCGCATCGTATTTTAAAAATATTTTTTGTATTGAAAAAAAATATTTTTTTTTTCAAAAGTAAAATTTGCGTTCTATTACCTTTAAAACGAGCCATCAGCGGAGTTTCTTTTATTTTTAAATATGAACCACCAATAAAAAAGAGATTTTTGACCCATTTTTTGTAACTCTGAGCCACTGTATCTCTTGAAGTAGTAAACGAAAAAATAAAAAAATTGGTTAGTACATATCTGGGACCCTTTATCAGTTGCCTAAATTTTACTGAAATCGAAAAGGTAAAATCTTAAATTTGACTTTTTTTAGTCAATTTAGTGTGGAATGGCCCATAGAAAATAATTTGTTGATTTTTGAAAATAAATATTATCAATTTATTAAGAGCTACAAACGACAATATAATTTTCTATTGTGAAAATAATATTATTCATTTTCAAAGTTAGATTGACGTACATATATATGTCTATTAGGCATTTTTTTATTTATTTCGAAATTCCATTTTTTAATATTAAAAAGCCCCGCAGTTTTGGGGACGGTAACTGGCGATACGGCGACTAACGGGTAATTACTATCCTGCAAATGGTCAGTAAATTTAATAAGTTTCGTCCGCAGCTCAGTTGTTTGCTGTAATGCAGTACTTGAACGAAATCAGGCAATTAGTGGTGACTGGATACCATGGGGTCAATAAGGTGGGTGTCATGAGAGATTAGATAGAGATCCAATATCTAAGAAGTAACCCTGAACACTGGCGCCATTCATCTTGACGGTGGACAAATAATTTCAACGTTGCATGTACGTCGAAGCCTTTTATACTGGAACACGTCTGAATGAGAATGTTCATGAGTCCAAAAAATACATATGTAACTAATAAGACATTTATTTGAATTTTAAAATATAAATTGCATTAACAGTGTACAACAAATGGCGTTTAAATTAGCGGGTGCCTGACTTGACTAAAACAGCGCACACATGTTTACTATTATGGTTCCAAGACGATGAACTCCCCATGTTAGACTGCCCCACTAAAATTACGTAGTCATCTTCATGCTGTATATTATTGCGATGCACTGAAACAATCTGTCCCGCACAATGCTATCTATCTATCTATCTATCTATATATTTGTACGTTATATTTTAAATAAAAATAATATATATAATATTTCAAAATTTGTTTTGTTTACATTCCAACAATAATATTTCAAAATTGAAAAGCAATAATGAAGATTAACAATTCCAATTTTCAAAAACAATAACTTTATTTTTAATTCTTGATTGAAAATTTTATTGTCGAATCCGACAATAATTTGAAAATAGTATTTGTGGATCCATTTTAACATGAAATATCATCAAATTGTTGACGGATTCGACAATTATTTTCTATGTGTTTGCAAATATATTTTTTTTGAGAGTACACTCAAAAATTTACTGCAGTAAAAATTACTGTATTGTGCACTAAGAAAACAAAATGTTTATGAGAGTGTTGCTGCAACTAAAATACAAAAAAATTGCAGCAAAAGTTTAAAGAATTTGTAAACTTCACATATTTTGTAATATTTGTGAAATGTTTCTTATAAACATCACGAAAAATGTCATATTTGTGGTACATTCACTGCAACTACTAGGGAAATAGGTAGCATTGCTGCAAATACCCACATATTCCACAGATATTAATGCTTTTGTAGCAAAATTATTAATATTGTCTAAATATCACAAAATGTGTCAAATATTTGACTTGAATAATTTGCAACTGCACACTAAGAAAACAAGATGTTTGTGAAAGTCTTGCTGCAAATATCAGTTTAAATTTACGCCTTGTAGCAAATATTCAAACATCCCATAAATTTCAATAAAGTTGCAGCAAAACTATTAATATTTTTTATATATGACATATATACAGATAGTTACGAGATGTTTCCCACAACAGCAATGAAAATTGAGATATTTACAGTTTACCGATAGCAAACATCCTGAGTTCATGGACATTTGCAACAAAACTTTTGTGGTATTTTGACATTTGACTACTATAAAAAAGAAAAATGGCGTACTTTTTTTTAACACTTGATTTATCTACAACAATTAATTAAATCCAAAGATTTAAAAAAGTGTCAGCTCATCAAATAATACACTTTAATGGTAAAAGTGAAAATAAAATTTCACGGGATATCACGTGATGGAAAATATTTTTTTTCAGAGTTTACTTTGATGACAGCAGCGCCGGGCCAACGAAGAAATCTTAAGTCGTTGTACAATTTTACCTTCGAATGATTTATAAAGACTATGGCGATGTATAAGCAGGATACTGTTTTAATTCTAAAATAAAAAAAAATACATATGATTCATTTTCTTTCAATTCAATGAAAATTACTCCGTTAATTCTAATGGAGTATCTTTTCCAAATATTCATCAACTATCTTCCTATTTGTAAGATGTTTATTGATGGTTGCTATAAATAATCATAAATTTGAAAGATGGTTGCTAGCAATATTTATCGTATTTAACGGATGCTTGAGATATGGTTGTCTCAAAGACGATCTAAATAATTTCTAAATAACTTGATATTTGGGGCTGTGATATTTCTGGTAATCATCTTTGTTTTCTTAGTGCAATGATGTTTAAGGCTCTAATACCTTTCAATCATCTTTCGTTTTCTTAGTGTGTGTAGTTATTTTAATATTATGCAGTACTACTTATTTTTACTGCATTTTTATTAATTTTTAACTGTTTAACTACTATATAGTGTTATTATCATCCCTGTGTTTTATCCGCTTTCAACCTACCCAATAATCAATGAGTTTAAGGTTCGATAAATTTAGGGAATTTTCTTTTACAACCAGTGTGGATGTAATGTCATGATCAAGCCGAAGAAATTAATGTTATTCCAACGTTGGGTTTCGAAATTAAAAAAACTTGACACGAAATTCACTACACAAAATTACTCAGTGGAAACCCAGTGACGAGATAATTTAAATGTCAACAAGAAAATTTTTATTTTTTTCACCACTACATATGTGCCACTGCATTCGCACAATCAGTGAGATCATTGTTTTTCGCTTAAATGAGCAAAGAGACAAATCAATTAATGTATAAGTGCAGGTCCAAACACGAAAGTCATCCTAGAATTCTACAGCACGGAAAATGCAGGATGAGCTGATACGAGCTGAACCACGAATGTATATTGAGTGTCGGAATTCAAGTTTAGATAAAGGCTAGATTCAATTGGATAAAAAGCTACCAGTTTAGCTGGAGAACGTTATGGTTTTCAAGCATACAATTACAAAAAGTTGAATGATTTTCTCCCATGAAAGCTTCGATATCCATGTTCAATATACATTCGAATATCCAATTGGAACATAATGCAGTTGTAAAGCGCCATCGGCGACCTTACGTAGGAACGCCTCCTGAATCTCAATGTCTGGATAGTTAAGTGTTCTGCAGTTGCTGCTGTTGTAGGTGAGTTAAACAATAATTCAGCTAAGAAAACAAAGATGGTTTACAAATTATTTAGATCGGCCTTGACACAACCATCTCTCAAAAATTCGTCAAATACGATAAATATTGCTGGCAACCATCTTTCAAATTTACGATTATTTATAGCAACCATCAATTAAACATCTTAAAAATAGGAAAATAGTTGTGGAATATTTGGAAAAGGTACTCCATTACAATTCGCGGAGTAATTTTTATTGAATTAAAATAAAATGAATCAAATGTATTTTTATTTATTCTAAACAGTATCCTGGTTATACATCGTCATCGTGTTTATAAATCCTTCGAAGGTAAAATTGTACAACGACTTGAGACTTCTTCAAGGAATAGCCAAGTTTGCCTGCGCTGCTATCATCAAAGTAAACTCTGAAAAGAAATATTTTCCATCACGTGTTGATAATTTCAATCCCAGGAAATGTTATTTTCACTTTTACCATTAACATGTAATATTTGAGTAGATTTTTTCCACCATTGGATTTACTTAATTGTTGTTGACAAATCGAACGTAATGATAAAGTTTGCCATTTTCCATTTTTGTAGTAGTCAAATGCCATAATAACTCAAGATTTTTGTTGCAAATGCCCAAGAAATCAGGATGTTTGCTATCAGTCAACTGTAAATATTTCAATTATCATTGCTGTTGTGTCAAACATCTCGTAACTAACTGCATATATGTCATATTTAAAAAATATTAATAGTTTTGCTGCAACTTTATTGAAACTTATGGGATGTCTGAATATTTGCTACAAGGCGTAAATTTAAACAGATAGTTGCAGCAAGACTTTCATAAACATCTTGTTTTCTTAGTGCAGGAACTAAAACCAAACTATTCTTAGATAATTCTGATGAGCGGTCAAACACGCACGTCTGATTTAGAGGGTTGCTTTGCATTTGAAGAGTCTGCGTAACGTGGCTACTTGACATGCACGCTCCGCCGGATCAATAATACACTGTCGCAACAACAGAAGCCGCAAGCGGAGCGTAACCAAAATAAGGCGGCCCATCAATAAGCCCAAATGCAACTGGATGTACCGGTCCGACTACGGCTTTCCTGGATTAGCTGTGGTGATCGCCGCGTTGGTTAATTTTAATTGTTTGTATGTATTATAAATAAAAATTACATATACATTTATTGCTATTTTTTAATATTCGGATAAGTATATCCATTTAAATGTCAATAAATGCAATCCCAATATGCCACAGGGTAAGTGTTTGAAAAAATAATCATAATTTTCCTTAAAGTCTAGTGTGTTTTTCAAATCAGTTTCAATTATAAAATAAGTGCTATTTTTAGCGAATACTCTGTACTTGAAAATGATTTGATAATAGCATTACCAAAAAAGGGCAGTGAAAATTAGAAACAAAAATGTAGTGACGCTAAAAACAGAATTTTCTTATGATTGCAATATAAACCCTGCCAAAAATATAACATAACAACGCGTGTACAAATCTAATAGCTTACCGAAATCTATTAGTGTTTGGACTTCTGTGAATTTTTAAAACAATATACCGACCGCCCACCGCCAACGTTGATTAGGCTCCAGAATGTTATTGGAGAGCTTTAAACATACAAGCTTACAAAAAAACACGTCCACATTTTGGGTGCTGGTATCGATTTCCTGCAGCTGTCTTGACGTTCGGGCTTGAAGTCTACGATATTGGTTGGATGACATAGAACGGGATAATTAATTGAAAAGTGCCCTTTTTGTAGTCATATATGAGGATCCTCGTTTTTTTACTTATTTTGTAGGATATATAAGCAAAAAACTAAATGTACACTAAGAAAACAAAGATGATTACCAGAAATATCACAGCCCTAAATATTAAATCATTTACAAATTATTTAGATCGTCTTTGAGACAACCAACAAATAAACATCTTACAAATATGAATATAGTTGAGGAATATTTGGAAAAGGTACTCCATTAGAATTCGCGGAGTAATTTTTATTGAATTAAAATAAAATTAATCGAATGTATTTTTATTTATTCTAGAATTAAAACAGTATCCTGTTAATTCATCGCCATCTTCTATATAACTCCTTTGAAGGTAAAATTGTACAATGACTTGAGACTTCTTCGCGGAAGAACCAAGTCCGTCCGACGATGCTGTCATCAAAGTAAACTCTGAAAAGAAATAATTTTCCATCACTTGTTGATAATTTCAATCCCAGGAAATTTAATTTTCACTTTTACCGTTAAAATGCTGTGTTTGAGTTGACACTTTTTTACACCATTGGATTTACTTAATTGTTGTTGATAAATCGAGCGTAGGGAAAAAGTACGCCATTTTCCTTTCTTATAGTAGTAAATTGGCAAAATACCTCAAAAGTTTTGTTGAAAATGTCCAAGAACTCAGGATGTTTGCTATCAGTAAACTGTTAATATCTCAATTTTCATTGCTGTTGTGGCAAACATCTCGTAACTATCTGCATATATATCATATATAAAAATGTTAATAGTTTTGCTGCACCTTTATTGAAACTTATGGGATGTTTAAATATTTGCTACAAGGCGTAAATTTAAAATGATAGTTGCAGCAAGACTTTCACAAACATCTTGTTTTCTTAGTGTAGGTTAATTTGATTTAAAATAAAACTAAATCTTTATTTGAAGTCAACGTTGAAATCATTTTAAGAATTAGTGTTGATATTGATTTGTGAATTAGGCAATTTTCAAGTTAAGGTAGCTATTTTTTGAAAAAGCTATGATTCATACATTTAGATTAAAGGTGTTTCAAACATAAACCTCAACTCTATGATTTGAAAGCAATGATAGATTTCAGAGCATTAGCAAGTGAATATTAAGTGCAATGGTATATTGGGATGTGTTAGTTTTAACTACATACCCAGTATGTCATTGCACTTATTATTCACTAGCGAATGATTTGAAATCAATCATTGCTTTCAAATCATAGAGTTGAGGTTAATGTTTGAAACACCTTTAAGCTAAATTTAAGAATCATTGCTTTTTCAATAAAAACTGGTAGTTTAACCTTAACTTGAAAATTCCGTTATTCTCAAATCAATATCACATTCATTCTTAAATTGAATTCAACGTATACTTCAAATCTAGATATAGTCTTATTTTCAACCCAAAATTAAATTAACCAACATTCAGTTTTTTTCTTTTAAATATTGACTTAATCCTGCAAAAAAGTAAAAAGGGGATCATCATATAGGACAACAAAAAAATCATTTTTCAATTAACTATCCCGTTATATGTCATCCAACCATTATCGTAGACTTCAAACCCGAGCGTCGAGACAGGTTTTTTTAAGCTTGTACACTAAGAAAACAAAGATGATTACCAGAAATATTACAACCCCAAATATAAAGTTATTTACAAATTATTTAGATCGTATTTGAGACAACCATCTCTCAAATATGCGTCAAATACGATAAATATTGCTAGCGACCATCTTTCAAATTTACAATTATTTATAGCAACCATCAATTAAACATCTTACAAATAGGAAGATAGTTGTGGAATATTTGGAAAAGGCACTCCATTTGAATTCGCGGAGTAATTTTTATTGAATTGAAATAAATTGAAACAAATATATTTTTAATTATTCTAGAATTAAAACAATATCCTGGTATACATCGCCCTTATAAATCCTTCGAAGGTAAAATTGTACGACTTGAAATTTCTTCGCTGAAGTCCGACTGACGATGCTGTCATCAAAGTAAACTCTGAAAATAATTATTTTCCATCATGTGTTGATAATTTAAATCACAGGATATTTTATGTTCACTTTTACATTTTAATGTAATATTTAAGTTGGCACTTTTTTACACCATTTGATTTACTTCATTGTTGTGGATAAATCGAGCTTAAGGAAAAAGTACGCCATTTTGCTTTTTTTATGGGAGTCAAATGTCAAAATACCTAAAAAATGTTGCTGCAAATGTCCAAGATGTTTGTCTAGATGTTTGCTATCAGTCAACTGTAAATATCTCAATTTCCATTGCTGTTATGGCGAACATCTCGTAACTATCTGCATATATGTCATATTTAAAATATATTAATAGTTTTGCTGCAACTTTATTGAAACTTATGGGATGTTTGAATATTTGCTACAAGGCGTAAATTTAAAAGGATAGTCGCAGCAATACTTTTATAAACATCTTGTTTTCTTAGTGTATGTTTCAAGCTCTCGAATATAATTCTGGAGCCTGTCATGGTTTGCGGGGGCGGTCGGTATATTGTTTTAAATATTCACATAAGTCCAAACAGTAATAGATTTCGGTAAGCTATTATGTTGTTATGATTTAATTTTTTTGTCAGGTTTTCTATTGCAATCATAAAAAACATACTGTTTTTAGCGCCACTACATTTTTGATACTAATTTTCACTGCCCATTTTGGTTAAGTTATTATCAAATCATTTTCAAATTCAGAGTAAGCGCTAAAAATAGCACTTATTTTATAATTGAAACTGATTTGAAAAACACACTAGACCTTAAAGGCAATTATAATAATTTTTTGAAACGCTTACCCTGTGCACACATATATAATTATTGTTGAAATTTGAAAA
The DNA here is from genome assembly GCA_951804985.1 of Dryomyza anilis. Classification (NCBI taxonomy): domain Eukaryota; kingdom Metazoa; phylum Arthropoda; class Insecta; order Diptera; family Dryomyzidae; genus Dryomyza; species Dryomyza anilis. Next base: position 40,239,846 of record OX638130.1, on the reverse strand, counting down.
TAAATATTATCAATTTATCGAAATACAAAAAAATATTATTTTTGTTTTTGAAAATAATATTATTAATTTTTTTGTTTTGGCGTTCAAATATATTTGTCAAATAAACTATTGATTTGACTTTTCAATTTAAATTTGCATTCGTTTTTTCAATTCAGTAGTTCTGTAGCATAAGATTGTGCGCATGGACTATGATGTATTTTTACTCAAAGAATAAATACAGGTGAGTGTTTTTTGAATGTTTGTTACTTTTAATTAAACGCACTTTTCTTTCTTCACAGATCGTGATATTTCCTGCGACTATGCCGCCCGCAATCGAGTTATCTACGTCGTTTGGCCACTGTCCGCATAGAATTCCTGTCTACGAACAAGTCGTCTATCAAAAAAACCACGACGATTTTGATTTGGAAAAATTGGGATGCAATTCGTGCACAATGGCAAAGGCCAAGATCGATGTGAGTTCGCACTAGCTGTAGTCAAAGATATGGTGGTTGCAGTCGGTCGTTGTGTCGACTTCAAAGAAATGTCTCTGGTAAATTAATACGACATGGCCAAGTCTATTGAAGTCCCTATCTATAGAATGCGTATTAACAACAACTTTTGCGGCCCGTGGCGTAATTTTGTGGTACCAGCAACAGCACCAAGCCCATCAACTATAACTACAATAGTAAATGAATTTCCTTAATCATAAAAATATTTTTTTTTTAATTTTAAGTCTGCATTTTATTGTGTATATTGGAATAGAAAACATTTCATAATATTATTGTTAAAATTGAAGTTCGATAACATTATTATCATTGACGTATTTTGTGTCATATGAACCAACAATACAATTTTAAAAACGAAAATTTTATTTTCAAACTTTGTTCGATAATTTTATTGTTGGATCCGACAGTAAGTTGAAAATATTATTTGTGGATCCATTTTAACAAGAAATATATTTGAATTATTGTCGGATTTGACAATAATTTTCTATGTGTGTGGCATATTGGGAATTAACCTTATGATAAAAGAGGATTTCTCTGTTTGTACTTTAATTACCTTTAATATATAGAGTGTGTGCGAATTCGACTAAATTGCTGACTAAACTAAATTAGGTCGGTAATGCAGTGTTTGACTTTTCAATCTAGCAAATTCAAACAGACATATGGTAATCGCTTTATTAGAGACTTTAACAATAACCGCACCCAGAAAAAAAATCCCTAAAATCCCATTAAAATTTGTCAATGGGACAATTATTGATTTAATAGTATACAAAAAATAAATCTTTTCATATAAACTCAATTGCAATGTCATGGTATTTTCTAGTATTTAATGGTATTTTCCGATTAAAATAATAATTATTCCTATTGACTATTTTTAATGGTAAAAAACTATTATTTATATAGTATATTTTTCTGGGTGCGGTTACCGAATGGCGGTCGAATAAAAACATCTACAATTTAGCTTAGTCAGCAATTTAGTCGAATTATAACTCTATATGCGTTTTCAATTATTTTATATATTCAAACCTTTAATTAGGGAAATATATGCTCTTGAATTCAAATGTAAATTGAAGATCAATTTCAAGTTCAAAATTAAGTTTAACATCAAGTGAAGAACCACCTTTTATTTATTGCTTACAATTAAGTTAAACCTGGAATGTATATTGAATGTTGGAATTCAATTGTAGGTAAAGGCTAGATTCAATTGAATAAAAAGCTACCAGTTTTGCTGGAAAACGCTATGGTTTTTAAGCTTACAATTACAAAAATATGAACACTTTTCTCTAGTGAAATCTTCGATAACCATGTTCAATATACATTCAATAACCACTTAATATTCAGGTTTTTAGTTTATTGGGTTATGCTGTTATGACACTGGCTTTAAAAAAGTACACGAGTTGACTACACCCAGAAAAAAATCATGGTAAATTGATAGTATTTCAATAGAAAAACAATAATTTATACCATTAAAATTAGTCAATAGGATGCGTCCCATTAGTTCAGTAATATTGAAACTGTTAATACAATGTGTGGTTGTACCATAAATTTTATAATGTGATATTTTAATTACAATAAGAAAGACAAATTTATACAAATACAAATTTAATGATACGTATTATTAATTTTATGGTATAGTCGAATTACATTTTCCTAATAATTTATTAAAACAAAAATAAATTTTAGTTAATTTATTGTATATATTATTTTATTTAAATGTGGAAATTGATATTCACTTTTACAACACACACATAAAAAGACGCTTCTTGCTGCAAAAGGTTGTAAAACATTAAATGTTTGCTTTGGTTTCCAATAATTGATTCCGTTGCCATAATAGAAATTCGATGTATTATTTATTTTCTGTAATAAATGAAAATATAAATATAAATAAATACATAAATATAATTTATTTACATTAAATACATTGAGTCCTTACCAATGTCGCGTTTAATAATGTGGATTATTACAAAAAAATACATGCGACCATTTTGAGTAGACACGCAGAATGACGTACAAAACGAACATGTTTGTATTCGTTTCATGTTTTTTACACCACGTTTATTATTATAGGAGGAAACCATTAAAACAACAGTATTTATTCTATTTAAAATAATAATATTGAAATATTTAAATTTATGGTACTGAATTTTTCAAATACTATTGAATTAATTAGAAAACTTTTGATTTAAAAAGAAAAAACTATTAATACATGAACCATAAGATCAATAGTCGTACCATAAAGTACTTAATGGTACATTTTCTTCTGAGTGTAGTATTGTGTGAATGAAACAACCATTGAGAGAAATGGATAACATTTTTTACTTTCGATCATAATATATTTGTCTCCTTTTATTCCAACTTGCTAGATACTTTTTAAACATGAAAAGAAATCCAGTGTCATAACATCATTAAGCCGTTAGCACCGCTTTTCCATTTTATTCCCAGAAAGTTTCAAAATGTCGGTTGACTAGATTAATGTCCATTCATATCAGACGGCACGTTGCGTATCATGCACGTAGCTTATCATACACGTAGCGTATCATGAACGACAAATATTCTTTTGTACATTTTATATGAGAGTGTTCATATCATGCGTTTGGGTCCGTTCATGCACGTATCGTATCATGCAAAGTTTTTTTGCAGGTGCCTGCCGCATGCATTGTTCTAGAAATATAAAATATTTACTGCTTTTTCTTGTTTTTATTACAAAATGTAGTGATATTGTTTTTTTTTTTTAATATTTATTTTAACAAGACTACCCATTTTTTAAACGTCAAAAAATTAAATTAAATTGAAATGTTTTTTTTTTTAATAAAAATCGAATAAAGACGATACTACTGGACGAGGAGACAGTGAGTGTGTCGATTTTATTTATTAGTCGCCTACAAAATATCTTTACCTTCAGACCAGTATCCATCTCTAGGACCTTTAGGAAGCCCTTTTCAATATTGACTTTATTCTACAAAATAAGTAATAAATGAGGATCCTTATTTAGGACAACAAAAGGGGCATTTCATAATTAATTATCCCGTTCTATGTCATCCATCCAATATCATAGACTTCAAGCCCGATCGTCAAAACAACTGCAGGAAATCGATGCCCTAATCCAAAATTTTCACCCTTTTTTGGTAATGTTATTATCAAATCATTTTCAAATACTTTATCAGTTGTAGCAACTGACCTCTTAATGCGGTTGTGCCCACCTCCTAGTCGGTGAGAATGAGGTTGTGGAAACCTCCAAATCAGTGATCATGAGGTTGTGACAACCACCTAATCGGTGATCACGAGGTTGCGACAACATCCATATTGGTGAGCATGAAGTTGTCGCAACCTCCTAGTCGGCTTTTCTAAACCTCCAATTGAAATTTTATTATAACACAGTTATTTATGTATATAAAACTTATGTATTCTACATGTATTATAATTGAATAAAATTGTCGCGCACACAATTTAGAAGTATATCTACTAATTCCTGCTCCCTGAAAAGATACATGTATATGCATGCATTTATTTTTTATTTCCTTATAACCAATAAATAAAAAAAAAACTATTTCCATTGATCACATATTTTTTATTTATATTATATTTCACTAGATAATGATTATTAATATTAATATTTGTATATTTATTTCGCATTTTTACTTAATTAATTTCCTATTGTTTGCCACTTGTGAAAATTTTTGACGTCTATTTATTTTTGCATGTATCCATAATTTTTGGCAAGGAACTGGCAACCGAACTGCTGATAGGCATGAGATGCCGTTTTTCATTTATTTTGTTGATACAACAACTTACTCAATCGCCGTAACAAATGCACGAATGTTAATTTTGGCAGAATGAAAAATGCAATCATGAGGTTACGGCAAACGAACGTGCGGTTGCGCAGACTAACATTTCGGTTGTAGAAAATAAGGACGCTGGATAAGGAACACTGAAACTGGTTCAACACTGAAACATGAAATTGGTTCAATTAACCTCAAGCCAAAAGAGGATTTTTCTGTGTGTATGAACGTCGTGTAACTACTGTAAGTGTAGGTCTTTATAAGTCCTCTTAAATTCACGGTGTAAAGGTTTATTAAACTAATAATACAACTCATATACAGTGACATTAGTTGCTTTTGTGGTAGAGACTACCCAACCTTAATAGAGGTCTCACGACGATTGCACGCCTGTCATCAATGCACGAGGACGCGGGTTCGAATCCTGCCTGCAGCAATATTTTTTTTTAAATTCATTTTCTTTATTTGTATTTATTGTTATTAATATATATTATTATTATTATCATATAATTCATGATTATGATATCTAAACATCACTAATACCAAAGTAACAACTTTGTGGCAACTTAAGTGGTAGCCACACAGTAGCCATTAACGTGTTTGTTCTAAATCAAGCGAAATATACTTATTTGCCACCCAATTGCCAGTGAAAAAGCCCCGGGGCGAGGCTTTGTTGCCACAAATTTTGATCCATTAAAGTATCGCTTCACCTATTTGGAACTTGAACTGTAATTTATGTGTAGATTAAAAATAAAAATAATAAAGATCCTGCGCAGTGCCATTAACGTGAATATTTGTCCTGTAAAAAAAAAATATATAAAATATGCATGGCATAATAATAGAAGTCTTTACGAACATAGTTTTCGGAAAACTACAACTCTAATTTAACAAACGGTTCAAGTTTCCGGGTAAAAGCTTATATTCTACCCCCTCTAATTTTTAAGCGCACACAAAAAAAATTAAATTTGTGAAAATTTATAAAAATTGTGAGTGGATGTTATATATATGTCGTGTTTAATAATATACATTTATTAAATATTAAAGTTATTTTTATATAAACATGTTCCTATTAGGTTCTTCATTCTATACTTGCCACATATATGGAACATAATTCATTTAATAATTTGCCACATAATAGCAACAAAGTTAACTCCTTCCTTTATTGTATATGTTCCATTATCAGAATGAATGACTTATATATGTTCCATACATGTTATTAGTCATCTCTTTAGGACTACTCTACTAAATTATAATGGCTTATTGCAAACAATTACACAATTTTAGTGCTTGATATAACAATATCTAATTTCTTACAAACAAAAAAACGTTTACCAAGAACACTCTATAAAAGTCAATTCAATTATTACTCCCAAACACTCATTTCTTACCAGTAAATAATAAAAGTGTTTAAGATAAGTAACAAATACATGACATTTCTTTGGGACAAACACTAAGTGTTTCCCAGAACGTAATCTATTTTAAAAGTGTTCGCCCTAAATACTAATAGCTTCTAGGAAAAAATGCTACATTGAAAGTGTTTGCCCCAAAAATCGTACAGCTTGTCACAAAAGATGCATCACTTGAATTGAACTTATCCGTGTCATGCAACACTTGCACGAATGCTTCTTTTGTCGAAAAAAAAGCAACATTTTCTTATTGTGCGACATCTGAAGCTAATTATTATCATCTATAGCCACTGCCATCAATTCATCATAATCGGTCTTCACATCAACCAAAACAGCTAATGCTATTCCGCTATTCTGTGCAAATCATCTAACGAAAGCCCAGTCAGTTTAGATGACTTTAAGACGCGTCCAATGTATGAGACACCTGGTCTCAGGCATAATGCATCGATGTGTTGTAGTGTTTCCTTAGTGTCCATCAATATCAGTCGAAATAAAAGATTTATTTTCGCCAGACGTTCGTTTACGCGACTTGTCGAATAATCTACCCTGGAATTCTGCATTATTTGACATTTCGCGTATTTGACATTTCTGACTGAATTTGTCGAACACTACAAATATTTGCCGGAAACACTTCGTCTTTTTGGCAAACACTACCAAATTTTAAAATATTTGTGGGAAACACTACAATTTTTGTGGGAAACACTATTGATCATTTGTGAGAAACACTTCGATTATTTCCTACAAATGAGCTTGCAAACACTTAAGTGTTTGTTTGAGAAAGTGTTTACAGGGAACGATATTTTTTTTGTGTGTACATATTATTAGTTTGCAACACTGGTGTCAGAGGTAACTTAAAAGGTACACATATGCCACAATAGTTTGTGGCAGAGAAGCATTTTGAAAAAATAACAAAGTATCATAAAAAAATAAAAACGTACTATTTAACATCAAAACGTACTTTTATGCAGAAAAGTAAAAATTGATGAAAAAGGTATATATTTTTCCCGTGGGATCGAAATTGATGACAAAAAAAAAAATGGAGGACAGACGGACATTTTTGAATTTCTGTTTTTTTCTAAATATAGGAAAACAAAACTGTACAGTTAATTTTTAATTCCATATTTTTTTTCTTAATAAATTTATTTATCACAAGTAAATAAATAATTGAAAATAAAAAGAATTTTAAACCTATGAAATCATGAACTAAAATTTTGTCCCATTTTCTCCTTTCATTCGCTAATCAATATCCGATGGTTGTACCTTCTCATTAACATTGTGAAAAATATATTTTATTATTTTAAAATTGAAAAATTTTATTTTTTATTACAAATATGTTTTAATACATGAAAAAATGACATCTTATAAAATAATGCATCGTGTAAATGCTAATATATTTTATACTTTATGATAAAATAGCAGCTGCTGACTGCTATCTGTGGTTAGAACCTATAAACAAGTACCCAAATACATTTGTGTTTATGGGTTCTAACAACAGACGGCAGCCAGCAGCTGGGAAACACAGCAAAACAAAGCCAACGCTAATTTACTTGTCTGTCCCGCAGTCTGCAGTGCAGAATCAGCAGTTGCTTATGTTATTGTTTGCAAAGGTTGCGTTAGTTCAACTTCTTCAATAAAATTATAATTATTATTAGTATGTATGAATAAAAAAGTGATCAAATTTGCAGTGTTACAGTTACATCTATTTATTATCATTACATAAAATAATGCATACATTGAAGCATTCAATTATTAAGATTTATCATGTTGATATATGTTTTTAGTTAATTCAAACTATTTAATTAGTGTATTTAATCAATTTTATCGTAATTAAAATAATGTGAAAAAGAAATCTGAACGAATTTTATACAGAGTACCATCAGCACAATGTATTTTGTTCTCCAAAACTTGCATGCATTTCCCATATAAATCAAATACGACGGAGTACAAAGTCGTCAGCGTACATTTTCCGTGCGCTCTTTATATGCTTGACATTCGCAAAAGAAAAGAAAAACAATAATCACGGTTGAAATTGACATAAAGTACTATTCGTGTGTACGGGTACTTAGCTCTGAATATTTCGAACTGAAAAAATAGAAACGTAGTGAAAATAGTACGAAAGTACGAACTTATGCTACTCTGGTTTGTGGCAATTGTCGAGCCGTGGTTGCTTGGGTACATACGTTTGATTATTATACATCAAAATGAATTGCACAATATTAAAGGACAGTGGTTGAGTGGAAGTGTACTGGCTTTGCAATCCGGGGGAAGGGAGTTCAAATCACCCTGGAACATAGTGTAAAGATAATGTTTTTTCAATAAATAATAATTTAATTAAAATAATACAATATAATTTAATTAATTTCGGATCAGAAAACGGAATAAAAAAATTAATTCTATTATTCAATAAAATATATAACATAAAAAACAAATAAAAAAAAAAAAATATATATATATATATATATATATCTATATATATATATATATATATATATATATATATATATATATATATATATATATATATATATATATATATATATATATAGATATATATATATATATATATATATATATATATATATATATATATATATATATATATATATATATATATAGATATATATCGCCGAGACTTGTTGTTTGTTGACACTAGGTACTTCGTCTTGTCCTCATTTAGCGTAATATTTACAAACAAAGAGTTTAGGCTTCTTGGACAACACGTCACTATTGACAACCACAACTTCGAAGTTGTAAAGGACTTTGTATCAGGGATGACACTAAAAAATAATTTTGCTTACCAAATTAAAAAAAGTAACAAATTCCAAAAAAAAATAATATTATAACATTATACTGTTAATTGTTTTAAAATCTACTTTAGTCCTTAATTTGGTTTTCATCAGCGAAAGGTCAGAAAATTGACGTTCGGAAGCAGCAGAACTATGTGGCAACGATAACAAATTGAATACAAAATTTGTTAATTTCTCAAAACAAATTTCACCTAAACCATTTTTATAGGTGTGCACTTTATACCAAAACGTAGATATATCCATACCTTCTCTTAGTTACGTTTTGGACAATCGTAATAACTTCCACTGAGTTATTATATCCTCGGTGTCATTTTCTTCACATAAATACAGAAATGTGTCTAATAAATGTAATAATGATAATTCAGAAGAACTTAAAACTTTGTTTGGTGTAATGACAGACAAATTTTTAATATCTCTTCTTGAAAAATCAAATCTTTTATTGATTTGATTCAAGAGTTCTATATAAAAATCTAAAACGTTACTTTTAATTTCACATTTTATTGAATCGGACAATTTATTGGATAGCATGTATAATTCAGCTTTGCTTCCAATAAATATGTTAATCGTTTGTAAATAATTGTTACGATCCAACAAATTTATTTGATCTAAAGAAACATTTTTTACGAAATCGTTGTCATTAAGTTACTTAATATCAATTTAAAATTTGTATATATATGTGAATAAAGGTATGACAATCGTATTATTTCCGATTGGAACTCTTTATTCAAATCATTTATGATCTTTAGTATGTAGGACATAAAAATAAAATAAACCTTAATTTCGGGAGCAGCCATTTACTTTGCTAATTCGGCAGCTTTAATGCCATTGACTTCTAAATAGCAAGAAATAAAATAAAGTTGTAATGCATCCCATTGTTCTAATATTCGATTAATTACATTTTCAAGCGCGAGCCATCATGTCAACGATAAACCTAAAATCTTGTGTGGCTGAACATTGCAATAGTCTTGAAATTCTTTAAATTCTTGAATACGCTTTGGACAATGCGCAAAGAACTTGTATATATTTCTACAAACTTCTTCGATTTCGTGGGGAAGTTTTTTACAAGCATACGCTGAACACAAGTGTAAGGAATGACACGAGCATTTTTTGGTTTTTCCCTTTTTCCTAAAGTTTCTGCCAGTTGCGTTGACTTAGTTCTGCCACATTTTAGTGAGATCGCATTTTTGGAATCAGGGCAGCACTCCACTAATAAATTAGGAAGATAGTCCATCAACAAAAACGGTAAATTATGGCAAATACAAAACATAAACAGAGTAAGTTCAGCAAGATGAACTTGCTTTTCAAACTGTTGCCTTCTTTCGTCCAAACACGATTCAATTCTAATCTGATTTTTTTTCATTTCAACATTTTGAATATGAGATTTTAGAGAACCGTGCTTCTTTAAGTATGTTAAATGATTTGCTAAATGTTTTCCGCAGGCAATACAAAAACTCGATACATTTTTGTTTTGTAGCCATGAAAATTTACTTAACCACTCAATGCGAAATTTTCTGTTTGCGCTGGATTTGCTTTTAATTTTAATTGCATCAGTATCACTACTAAATTGATATCTAATTATATTTTTAACTAAATTTCGTAAAATTAAATTTTGTATATACCTATCACTTTCAGTGGACGATGTTAAATGTTCTTCATGTTCTTGGATACTGTGTTCCCTAGCTGCATTTTGTCTTATTACGTATCTATATAGCAAAATATATAAAAATTTAAATAACAAATTTATCTGAACGCACCCTTAAAATGGTCTTTCAATTACCAATGTAAAATGATCTCTTTTTTAAGAGCCGCCCAATAACTCTACTTAACTAGATTTGTTCGTATGAACATCCCATACATCATTACTGTATGATTCGCGGGTGCTCAGTTTGACTGTTTTTCTTATTACATGCAATTACAAATGTTTTATGCAATTATTTATTGCAATTATTTGAAAACCCACGAATGATACAGAAATAAGAATGTTTGTCTATCTATATATAATAACTTATTTATCCATATTAATCAACCGCACACGCCGTCGTCGGTTAGCGGTGAATGTTATCCAAGTGCAGGCGCCGACGATGTTGACTGGAGTGCGTTCCGGTGCAGTTGAATATAAATTTGACGATGGCAACGCCGGTGCAGATCTACAATTTGCGTTGGCAATGCAGGCACCGACGATGTTTACTGGAGTGCGTTCCAGGACTGGAGTGCGTTCCGGTGCAGTTGAATATAATGTTGAATATAAATTTGACGATGACAACGTCGGTGCAGATCAACAATTTGCGTTGTCAAAGCAGGCACCGACGATGTTGACTGGAGTGCCTTCCGGGACTGGAGTGCGTTCCAGTGCAGTTGAATATAAAGTTTGCTTCGTTTGCTACGGAGCACACCGTTTTTGTATTGTTTATACTCCGTAAAGTACGGGCATCATATACCGTTTTATGCCGTTTTCATTACGATTGTCAGACCTTAATATGAAAATGTTTAGTACGTATATTTAAAGCTATGAAGTAGATGTGTATGTGGACTTTAAACAACAAATAATGTAAGTGCTAATATTTATTTGAAAAGAAATATTAAACGGTATCTAAATATCTATAGATAAATCATGATTGGTTTGGACATTGAAATATGGGCATGAGAAACAACGGACATTATTTGTGAACATGCTCGGCACGCATAGTAAGCGCATTCTGAGCCTGTCTCCTCTGCATGCCGTTAGTACGAGCTGTGGCTTGAAAACATCGTCAAGATTGTCTATGGTCAAGTTCTTTCAATGCCTTTCACTACTTTTGGTCCCTTGGAGTTCGGAGGCTTGTTGCGGCTCGAAAATGAGCTGTTTTTGTTGGTACCTGTCGTAGCCTTGAACAATATTCAATCGTATCATCAAATTAATAAGAATAAATGTAAGTAAACATATATGCGTGAAGTTAACAACACCGTTTCAACAACAGGAACGTGTGCAATCAACATCTGCCACCATAAGTAGGCAGATCTGAGTTTCACTTCGTTCTCTTTGTAAAGAAGTTGTGTCAGTGTTGCCACTTTTTGAGTAATTCCACAAAAAAGTGCATTTTTGATCTCATTGTGTATTTTTTTGTGTAATTTAGAATCAAATAAAATTATACTACAAAAGAAAAATTTAATTAGTTTCAAGAATATTTCCAGATATATATAAAACACTATCGCCTACTGTAATTCGATGGCAATCATATAAAAGTTCTGTAGCGGTACGAATCCCTCCATGATTGAAGTATTTAAGTATCCGTCGTCTTTAGTATATATGTACGAATTTATTACCTATGTATTTTTAATATTCACTAATTTTATTATATTATTTCAATCATAGAGGCCACTCTAAATAGTGAAAAATTGAAAAATGTTGTTGTCAAACTATATTAAATTTCAAACAGTAAAACAGAATGTTCTTGAATTATTAATAATAATAGATATCAACATATTGATAAAATTCGAAAACGAGAAACGCTTTTGTATTCCGCAAAACTAGTTCAAATGGTGTTTTATCTCAGGAAGTAGAAATGATAAATGATGTAATATTTTAGATATATTTTGTTTAGACTTTGCCCAATATTTTCAGTCAAAAATATGATCTTGCATTAAAAAATCCTTTCTTAAAATAGAATGAAGTAATATCGATATCTTACAGGCAAGAGATAGCAACCAACAGAAAGCAAATTTCACAGAAGGAGAAAAAAGTCTTAAAATTAAGTAGATCAACTCAAAGTTTCATTTAATTGGGCTGACAATAATAATAGTGTGGCACAATTTCCTAAATATCCAATACTTGCAGAAAAATGTAGATGTCCCAATTTATTTCGAACAATTTTTCAAATCAATTTTTGGACATTTTTGATGCAAACTTCTATGTTTTAATGCCCGCTGACTTGCGCATTGTCTACACCACCTATATTCGGCCTAAGATGGAATACAATTCGCACATATGGGCAGGGGCTTCAAAATCTTCTTTGGAGTTCCTGGATCGAATCCAACAACGTGCAATATATTTAATAGGGAATGAAAATATTTCATCCTCTATTGGTTCTCTTGAGCACCGAAGGACCGTAGGGTGTGTAAGCCTGTTTTATAGGTATTACAATGGTAAGTGTTCGAGGGAAATACATGGCCTGATTCCACCAGGTCGTGTATTCTCTCGTTCTACTCGGGCATCGAACCAAGCCCACCCCTTCGTAGTTCACTCGGTTCTCAACAGAACCACGCATTACAGAGATAATTCGTTCTTCAGTCGCACGATACGTTTGTGGAACAATCTCCCTGCCTCTGTTTTTCCCGACATTTTTAATATTGGGAAATTTAAAGCAAACATCCACCGACACTACTCCATCTTTCCTCCTCCCTTTAACCTATAATCCTTTCTTACGATCAACACTGTGCATTGCACGAATAGGGGGCATCCCCTGAGCGTTGGTTAATTTGTAAAAAAAAAAAAAATATCAACATACTTATTAAAACATACTTATTAAAATTTGGTTAAAAACGTTAAATTCCGAAATTTAAAAAAAAGCAATATTTGTAATACCAGCTTTAGAATACGAATTCTGGCCTGGTTTAACGTTTTTTTTTTTCTAAAAATGGACTTAGTCATTTTGATTCTCAACGGCACATTTTATTACACTTTTTAATGTCATAAAAAAATTGTGTAATTTTTTTTAGCAAAACTATTGTATGTTTAGGGTTTACCAAAATTACTTCAACAATTTTTAGTCCATATAAACGCAAATGCAGAAAATGGTTTTATTATCGTAAAATCAATATAATATAAAACCATCACCTGAGAATTTATTAACCGCATGGGTCGTTTTCAAGAAAACGATACAATCCTCCTAAATGCTTAAAAATTATTAAAAATAGTAAAGAAATAAAAATTTGATTTTTTGTGCATTATGTCATATTTACTATATCGTTTGAATATCTTAAAAATATAATTGGGTTTACTGGAAAAAATACTTGAAAGTAAATACAGTTTATGTTTTTAGTAAAAATTATTTTAGGTTTTTCTTTTTTTTTATTATTATACTCAGAAGAAAATTGATCATCGAGTACTTAATAGTACGACCATTTGGTGTATGTATTAATAGTTCCATGTATTATTTTTTCCAGGTATTGTACCTTTACTTTTATTCGTTTCATACTGTTTTATATGAAATATGGTACACCCAGGGAAAAAGTATATCGAAAATTTTACTACGTTTCATATATTTTTACTATGCACAATAACATTTTATAATTGTTAGCGTTGCTAGTAAATTTACTATGAATTGGTTTGATCATTAATATTTCATAGTAAATTGTATGAATTTTTCGAAATTGGCTGTCTTTTTTTTTCTTTTGTCATTTATAAAAATTGTTTAACAACGGGTAAGCTATCACAAAATTAATTAAATATATTTAAATAATTATATTTTTACATGTACCAGCTGGCGGCAACACAACACTTCTTATGGCGGATGTCTCTAATATTATTAGGATTACTGATGCCCGCTGGTGCCGCCAGCAGCTGCTGTCACCGGTGATGAGTGTAAAGGATACACGGAAGTCGAATCTGTAAGGACGAGTAAAGTCTACGAAAGAATCCGCCAATACCAAAGAGCGGCAGCTGCATCAGCGAGTCGCTGCGATAATATGTTGAAGACGCATGTATTGCTAGGCGATAAGCAGCGATTTTTTTCTTTGACATTATCGTCGCTTTTGGAAAATGTCCGACGTCCAACTGCGGGTAATGAGTCACTAAATAAATTAAAATCTGTAAATTTATTTTTCATGTTGTAGTTACACCTTTCGCTGACTGACTGTGCCGCCTCTGTTTCCGCCTCTACGAATCCGTGACCCACAGTAGCCGAATCATCCGGCATACCGAAGAGTAACCGTTGCATCAACTCTGTTCCAGGTTGCGCCCCTGCGAATGTCTTGCAGATGCTGAAGTTGCGAGATGGACAGCAGCCTCGCTGAGTCAAGGTTATAATGTATTTCATTGGCGGATGACGTTGACTTTTCCGACGTCGCAACGTCGGACGTCGTAGCTGCTGCATTGTAGTCAAATTGTGTGAATATATGCTAATATATTTGTTTTGAATTAAAATACCATAAATAAAAATAATTCTAAATGTGAATATTTCCATTCATTTGTATTTGAATTCAAAATGTTATTAAACATAGTAAATTTATATGCAGCAGATTGTAAACAAAAAAACATTATTACCCATAGTAAATTCAAATTAAACATAGTACATTTTTGACATTTGACAATTTTAAAAAATTACTATGAAAAATAATGTTTTTACTATAACTAAATTTGACTTCATATCGTTAAGATATATAAGGAATTAATTATGAATGATAACGGATTTACAATGTTTTTTCCTTGGGTGTAACTGTTACCAAAATGATGACAATGAACGATTACCGTTCCGGAATTAAAATGTTACCGGTATAATACCATTATGAACGTTTTCCAAACTGTAGAAATTGTAGCAAATTCCAAACTTTTTATAATTTATGATTTTTATTTTTTTTTGTGAAATATCCAATAATAAAAACTATAGAGTATTTTTTATTTTAAGGGTTTTCACAGTAATGCGCATACAAACAATGAGGTTTTAATTCGTTTTACAAAAGCATTATATAATAATGAAATAATCGTATCTTTATCGATTATTACAATGGCAAAATCAAGATTATTTATCTGGCAATAATGAAATAATCATGTCTTTATCGATTATTACAATGGCAAAATCAAGATTATTAATATGGCAACTCTGCGCACTGACGTTTGAAATTTAATAGAACGAGGCGGAAACGGAGTGAAATTCAGATCTGCCTACTTTTGACGTGTGTGAAGTTAACAACTCGGCTTCAACAACGAAACGGGTGGAATTAACATCTGCCTGAAACTTTCGAGGGGTAGACACTATATATGAATGAAAGAAAGAATCATAAGGATTCCAACGACGTATCCCTCATGTCTGGAGGAGACGGATCTTGGAAGTTATAACCGTTTCCATAGGGACATGTTTAAGGATATTATGAATATAATAAGTGGTAGCTTTGGCACCACTTGACATGACTCCTGAAACTTTCGAGGGGTAGTGACTTTGTATGAATGAAAGGTAGGATCATGAGGATTCCAACGACGTATCCCACATGTCTGAAGGAGACGGATCCATAGGGACATGTTTAAGGATACTGGGCATATTATGAGTGGTATCTTTGGCACCACTTAGGAGATCTCCTGAAACTTTCGAGTGGTAGTGACCATATACGATTGAAAGGTAGGACCATGAGGATTCCAACGACGTATCCCACATGTCTGGAGGAGATGGATCTTGGAAGATACGGCCGTTTCCCAAAGGATTTTGCTTTCAACTTAATTCGCCAATTTGGGTTGAAAAAATAAAACGACTATCGTAAATGATTATTTTAATATTTTATTGATTATTTTAATGCTTTCTATAATAAATAACTACAAAAAAAACGCTAAAAATTACAAATAATCAAAATATTTTCAATATTAACATAGGTTCCACATACGTTCCACATCTGTTAAGTCATAACATTTATGGATATCTTTTTATGGATATCTTCACACAAATAAAAAAATCTTTGTCGTTTTTGTTCACATTTCAAATAAAATGTGAATTTTCGTGGTCATTTTAACTTGGTGTTAAATTAAATTTTTTTGTGTATAATATAAAGTCTCAAATGCACATTATCATATTAATCATATACATTTTTTTTATTTATTTTCAGATGTTTGTATCAAGAAATTTAAAGGTGTAGAAGCTAAATCAGTGATTCAATGGACACATTTTTAATTTTTAAAATTTAAGATATTTTAAAATATATGTTTTATTTACTTTTATTATTAATATTGTTGTTGATTTTGTATTAATTTTTATATTTCTTTTAAATAAAATAAATATAATATATAATTTATTTGACTATATTTATTTCAAAAAAATGAAAAAGTTGCAAAAATATATGGAAAATATACCATTCCGTACTTTTTAAAAAAAAGGCATAGTTTTTACGGTATGGTTTTTAATGCATTCAACGGAGTCCACTCCGTTTTATAACCATAATACGGACCGTATACGGCACAGAAACGACTCATCGTCTACGAAGTACACTTCGTTTTATTTTAAAAATACGGTACGGTGCGTCGATACTGTATGAAAAACGGTTTCGAACACCGTTTTCGATGTCACGATTTATCCGTTCTCTGTACCGTATACGACTCCGTAATACGGGGCGTTTACGGAATCAGATTCCGTATTTGCTTACCGTTAATCGAAAATTATACTACGTTTCATATGAGAGAAAAACTAAGTTACAAATTTACTATTTTTCGTAGTCAATAGAAGATTCTTAAAAAGCGACTACGTTTTAATTTAATAACTATGTCGTAATTAATAATAAAACTGTCAAATTAGAAAATATTTTAATTTAAAAAAAGTCAAAATCATTTTGTTTAAATATGTTAAAATTTGTTACATCAAAATCGATGTTGGACTAGGTAAGTTACAAATATAGTGACGTGAAGCTTAATAATATATATAATATATTTTCAGGACATTTGTTCCAAGCGATTATTGGCAAACAAATGAAAAAAACATGAATTCCAACGCGTGCGGTCATACATCATTGTGCATATGAAACGAGGATAAGGTAGCTAGCGTCAAAACGCACCTGAAAACGGACTGAAAGAAAAACCTAGTTTTTAAAATGTCCTTTTTAATCCATTTATGATCTTTTTTTCCTTTCTGAATTCATAAAAATGAGATGTAAGATGGGTTTCACACATCCACGAAAGTTTTACGTTTTACTGGCAATGCGTATCGAAGCATCCGCAAGACGGTAGTTCATCGAAAAAACTGGTACACATTTGGCCGCAATTGAACGCATTTAGAAGTAAGTTTTGTTTTCTAATTGTTGTATTTAAAGCAAATAAAATACATTGCAGTTATTTCCAGTCGGACAGGGGTTATTTGGACAAACACATTTTGCTTTCTCTCAAGAAGATTTTATACGCCTTCGATCTATGCGGCATAGACAAGAAGCTTATTATTACAATAATGAAGAAATACGCGCTGGACGAGAAGATCAAGTTTGTAGTGAAGTATATTCAGAGCTTGCTAACCAACCAGATGGAATGTTTAATAATTATAAAAATCGAAATATATTGAAAATAATAAAAATAAAACAAAACATTTAATTTTTTGACTTTTATTAAAAAGTGAAAATAAAAAATGACTTATAAATCCACCACAAAGAAGTAAACAACTATGTCGAAATGGAAATAACTACGTCGAAGTGAAATTTTAAAACGTAGTTATAATTGACTATGTTTTTACTACGTCACGTTGTCGGAGGATTTTACTTCAGGTCGTAGTCGAAAACGTACACAGAGAAAACTGAACAACGGAAATTTCAATTTTAAACGTTGTAAATGTATGTACCATGTTAAATTTATTAATGATAAACAATATGAAATTAATGATGGACATTGTAAACCCTAAAATGTGTCACTTAGGACTTTTTTTAATGACAAAATTCAAAATAAAAATAAATAAAAGAAAGATAATAAAAATCAAGTCAGCAAAAATTTGGAGATTTTAATGGTAGTAATAGTTTTGCAGACCACGTACCTGGCCAATGTGTTGTCCTGCATCCAGCGCCTGATTCTTGCTTATGTCTAGTGAAGAAATTTGCATCCAGACATGCTAGTGAATGGCGACTCCGCATCTGCATAACAACTCCAGCGGCGCGATGTGCATTTTTTGCCCTACAATGCCTTGGAAGACTGCACGAATGTGCGCCAATGCGCTCGTTGTGTGTCACGAATTTAAATTTTGACTATTATTTAACAATTGTTAAAATCACTTTAATTCTTTTCCCTTTATTTTTCTTTGGCTTTTACCTACTAATCAACAAGACATTTTGTTTGTGATGGAAAACATAAACTAAAATCAAAACTATTGCTATCTCTTTCTCACCTATGACGTTGGAAGAAAGTCTGCTTTCGATGCGTTTGTGAACATGCACATTTCAAAAAATTCGCTAAAAAAATGCTTTAGTTAGAAAGGGATGTCTTGTCACATGTACTTCACATAGATAGGAATCTGCCGGTTACCTTTCTCCCGATGGTACAACAAAGGCAACCAGCAGAATAACCTGCAATTATCAGTTAGTTACCTTTTTTGCTGGGACCCAATAAGCAATGAGTTTAAGGTTCGATAAATTTGGAGAATTTTCTTTCACAACCAGTGTGGATGTAATGTCATGATCAAGCCGAAGAAATGAAAGTTATTGCAACGTTGGTTTTCGAAGTTAAAAAAACTTGGCACGAAATTCACTACACAAAAGTACTCAGTGGCAACCCAGTGACGTGATAAATTAAATGTCAACAAGAAAATTTTAATTTTTTTACCACTACACATGCGCCACTGCATTCGCATAATCAGTGAGATCATTGTTTTTTGCTTAATGCACGATTTACATTGTATCTTCTGTGAGTCTCACTGTATAGGGGTGCATTTAAAAAAAAATACTATTTTTATATGAAAATTTAAAAAAATGCAACCCTAGGCGATACAGTGAGACTCACAGAAGATACAATAAAAATCGGGCATGAAGGTCCAAACACGAAAGTCATCCCGAGAATTCTACTGCACGGAAAATGCTCGATGAGCTGATATACAATGTAAGTGGCCAAGGTTTCCAAATACGTTTATGAAATATTAATATATTTGCATTCATACGCAGACAACATTGATATTTTACGCGAACCTGGCAAAGTTATACATCGCAGTGTCGCAATTAGATTCACTGCTTTGATCTTCGCGGCACATCGTTGATTTTACAAGAAGTTCCTGTACACTGC